>JAXQQM020086829.1:0-30193 GCA_034641835.2 Pinus albicaulis | reverse complement strand
GAAGGAGCCACCTGTTAGTATGAATCCTTTGTCGAAGTGTACGAAAAAGGACCACTTTAGCTACGCATAACTAATAGCACTAACAACAAAAGTGGCTGCCAATATCTTCAGATCTGCGGTTAGTTGAACATAAAAGAGCTGCAAAACCCAGATCTATTCATGGAAAGACATTAAGCAGAAAAAACAAGGATTTGCTCCATATACCAATAGACAAGACAAGAACAATTTTTGAAAGAATTTTTATATTAATTGGGCACCTGGGAGGAAAACAAGAAGGTGTATCCAATTCTCCTCAGTGGGATGGGTTCTTGGAAGTCCTCAGCACTTCATATCTAAGATTTCTCTCTCTTGTTGGTGTAGAAAACCCACACAAAGAATGGAACTCAAAGGGAGCTCACACAGCAAATGGCAGAAAATGGTGACCAAGTGTATAGATCCAGAGTGATCTAATAGGCAACAAAAGGTGAAGAATGGTAGGAAAAACCTCCTATTTATAACAAAATATTGGGTCATTCTAGATCTTGGTGCATGGGTTAACCAGATCTAGATCCACTTTTTATGGAATATTTTATTATATTTGTTGGAGGGAAAAGGTATTTGACTTGGGTCAAATCCCTTGATTTGTCAAAAAAAAAAAAATTTGATTTATTTATCTTTTTAAGGAAGAGGTTAGAAGATAATCAAATAAATAATGATTTATTTAATTATTTAAGGAAGTGGTTGAAAGATAATTAAATAAATAATGATTTATTTAATTATTTGTGGGCGATTTGGTCATATTTAACAAGGAATATTATCTAAATAAGATTTAAATAATTATTCTTAGAAAATAATAAGATAAATAAAGGTTTATCTAATTAATTTCTTTGTTTTTGGGTTAAACATGACTGGGAATAATAATTAAACTATGGTTTAATTAATTATTCCATGAGGAAAATCAAACAAATATAGGTTTGTTTAATATTTCCTTTTGGGGTTTCCTGTTTAGACCATAAACAACCTAATAAATGTGGTTTATTAAGTTATTTAACATAGTGAAGGCAATTTTACTTAGGTAAAATTGGTCTTACATGGTGTACTTGGGTCCATCTAATGATAATAGGTTAGATGACCAAAAAATGGTGTAACAGATTGCCCCCCAGCGTGCGAGTGTCAGGAGCAAATCATATGACCGAAGTACGTTGTAAGAACTCAATCACTAGACAACAAAAGGGAAGTCAGAGAGAGAAATGCAAGGTAGATAGTGTGTTGAAGAACTAGACCCTGAGGAGACGAGACTCGCAGGTGCAACAAGTCTCTTTTTATGAGAGGGTACCTGTGCTGAAGGCGGCGGGGGAGGCATACCCATGCCCGCCGAGACAAAGTACAAAAGAATAGTGTGTCCAGTAAACAAGGGACCGAACCATAAAATACAGCTGGCATAATCATGAGCCAGATAAAAATACAATGAGGAATCCCACATACATGCTGTGCCTGGGATAACAGCCAGGACTTGTATAATAATATCTGAGTACATGAGATACAAATACAACCCAAATGCCCCCTGTAAATGGGGAAGGGCTCACAAAATCTGACTGATACATGCAAATCAAAGAGGCGCCGCAAGTGGCTAAGGCCAACATCATCAAATATCTGGAGCTGCATCGAAGGCTGCAAGGAGGAGGTCATCCGGGCATGTGGGGGGCTACCTGCAGGGCCACCCCCTCATGAGGGTTGAGACATATCACACACACCCGGGAATCATCAAGAGTTGCTGCTGTATCACTGAACCATCAAGTATATGGATCTCGGTCATGCTGAAAGGAGCTGGAGTGGAGAAACAATCAAGTCAAAGGGAAATGAGAGATCCCTTTGCCTGATCCAAGGCACCGAACAAGAGTGGAAGCTGGAACCAAGGTACACCTCCCTCTAGACCTGACTTCTGGAATGAATGATCTGATGTCGACAAAAGGAGGTCCGCCATAGGTGAGGCAATGAGATACCCTCAACTAAGGCACGAGAGAAAATAGTAGAGTGACGGACAGACTGACACTAATGATGATAGTGAAATGGAAAGGATTGAGTGGCGAATGGATGACTTCCCTTGTTAGAGCATAAAGGGCATGAATGACATGGCAGAGACTGACACAATATCATAAGTTATAGGGGACAGTGGGACTGAAGGTCATAATGTGGGACACAAGAGAGAGACCAAGCAATGAAGGATGGAGGGCTATAGCGAGGTACAAAGGGACTCGGGATAGAATCCATGAATGCGATGATGACTCAACTTGGATGCTCTAAACAAGGGCGACTTGATGGTGCTGTCACATAGGAAAGGCCCAATGGGGGACCATGAAAACATGAGTACAAGATGGTAACTCATGACGAAAATCGACACGAACAAAGACAAGTACAGAGGCAAAATGGTGCCCCAAGTACAAGTGTCGTAAGTGAGGAAATTCGATTTTAAGGAGAGGTGAAGTGACCCTCCTTGGAAAAAATGTGTCCTGGTGAAGTGTTAAACACAAAAAACGAAAAAAGATGTTGGCTATCTAAAAGAAAATAAAACATGCATTTCAGAATGGAAATGCTAAGGGTAATATTTCTTAAGATAGAGCGCATTGCGAGGATTAGGAAGGGGGTTGCCTTCGAAATCCTCTAAGAGGTATGCCCCCTTACCGAGATCCTTACTGATGATGTAAGGGCCTAGCCATAATGAGTCGAACTTCCCATGACCAAGGACATCATGGGCCTGGTCATAGACTAGAACAAGGTCACCTTCGTGAAAAGTGCGAGGCTGGAATTTTCGGTCATACTGGGCTTTGGTGCGTTTCTTGGCCACTTCCATGGTTTGCAAGGCAACATGGCGGTCTTCGGAAGCACGCTCGAGCATGATAAGTCGTTGTTCTAGAGGTTGGGTGTCAGGGAGAAGTTTGACGGCCAGATGCAGGGGAGGAATTTCACACTCGATTGGTAAGACTGCCTCCTCTCCAAAAACGAGGTGGAAAGGAGTGAACCCGGTGGCGATTTTAACAGAAGTTCGATAGGCCCATAAAGCAGGGAAGAGCATGAGGTGCCAGTTGGTTTTGTGCTTATTCACCGTTCGTTGAAGCATAGTCTTGAGAATTTTTTTGACTGCTTCAACTTGGCCATTACCTTGGGGGTAATAGGAGGAGGAATATTGGTGCTCAAAACCCAACAATGAGGATAGCTCGCGCCATATCTCATCTTCAAAATGTCTGCCATGGTCAGAGACCAGTTTTTTCGGAACTCTGAATGGAGTGATAATGTGGTTAAAGAAAAAGAGGGCCGCGGTAGCTGCCGTGTTTTTAAATGTAGGCATGGCCTCGGCCCATTTTGTGAAATAGTCGACCGCCACGATGATATATTTGTGGTTACCAGCGGATGGCGGGCGACACTCCATAAAGTCGATGGCCCATTTATAGAAGGGACTAGTGGAGACGACCGGATGGAGGGGAGCTGGGGGAGCTCGCGCCTTAGGGGCGAAATGTTGGCAATTGGGACAGTGTTTGACTGTCTCAATTCAATCACTGAAGAGGGAAGGCCAAAAATACCCAGCGCGCATGAATTTCTGGGCAGTAGCAAGACCAGAGAGGTGGCCACCGCAAGTGCCGCTATGGCAGGCATTAAGGATGTGTTCAGCTTCAGCATGTGTGAGACAATGACGAAGAACAGTATCAACCCCGCGACGATAGAGGTCGTCGCCGATAAGGATGTATCGGGGAGCTTGGTGTCGGATACGTCGGCGAGCCTCACGATCAAGGTGGAGGGCGAACTTTTGGGTTCGCAAGTAAGTAATAATATCGCCATACCATGGGTCGTCGGAAGTAATGGCGAATAAGTGTTCATCAGGAAAGTCATCATTAACTGGAGGGTCTTGCGATCCGGTAGGTAATTCAGAAATGAGCTCAGTGAGGGCTAAGCCTTTCTTACTCTTTGGTGTGACAAATTCGAGGTCGAATTCCTGAAGAATAACGACCCAACGGGCGTACTTCCCAGTGAGGATACGACGACTCAATAGGAAAGCCATGGGGTTGGAATTAGTCACAACCTTGGTGGAGCGCATGAGGATATAATGACGAAGTTTTTGGACTGAGAACATGACAACCAGCGCTAGTTTTTCTTCATATGAGTAGGAAACAGGGGGCCCTAAAAGGTTCTTACTGACGTAGTAAATCACATGCTCGATACCATTGTCATCTTCCTGGATAAGGACTCCAGCGACCGAATAGGTGGAAGTGGAGATATACAGGATGAATTCCTGATCAAAGTTGGAAGGGCGGATCAAGGGAGCAGATGTGAGAGCCTGCTTGAGGGCATCGAAAGAATCATGAGCATAGGAATCCCAAATGAATGGGATAGTAGATCGGAGGAGTCTAAGGAACCCATGTGCGGTGGTGGCATAGTCAGGGACAAACCGACGAAGAAAATTAGCTTTGCCTTGGAGACTTTGGAGTTGGCGTAGGGTACACAGAATGGGAAGTTCAAGAATGGCTTGAACTTTCAAAGGGTCAAGAGTGATACCATCCTTAGAGACGATGAAGCCTAAGAGACGGCCGGTAGGAACGCAAAAGACGCATTTCAACGGGTTAAGGCGGATATTATACTTGCGACACCGGAGAAAAATGGTACGTAGATCGTGGAGGTGCTGCGCCCGATGCTTAGAACGTGCGGTGAGGTCGTCTAAATAATCAAGGATAATATGAGCTAAGTCATGGAAACAATAAGACATGGCCCGTTGAAAAGTGGCGCCGACGTTTTTGAGGCCGAAAGGCATGACCCGGTAAGCAAAAGCTCCCCACGGACTAATGAACGCGGTTTTGAGTTGATCAGCAGGATGGATAGCAATTTCGTTGTATCCGGAGAAACCATCCATAAAGGATAGAACCTCATGCCCCGCACACTCGTCAATGATTTTTTCAATGAACGGTGTGGGGAAGTTGTCTTTGGGACAAGCTTTGTTCAAGTCACGAAAGTCTGTGCAGACACGGATGGTGCCTTGTTTCTTGAGAACGGGAACTGGGTTGGATACCCAAGTGGTGTATTCAATGGGGTAAATGAAACCAGCCTGCTTGAGCTTATCGATTTCGGCTTTGATATCGTCACGTCTGGAAGGATGAATGGGTCTCAACTTTTGACGGATCGGTTTGGCATCATGCCATGTGTCGATATGGTGTTCGATAATGGCGGGATCGAGTCCGGGCATTTCAGAATAGGACTAGGCGAAAATATCGCGGAATTCTTTGAAAATCTTGGTGTAAGCTTTGATTTCTTCCGGGGTGCATTGGGCGCCCAAGGTGATATATTCTTCGATTCCTGGTTTGACTGAAATGTCAATTTTGATGGTAGGAGAGATATTGGCCATGTTTCCTTCTTCGAAAGCATCAGGTGCAGGGATGGGGTTTTTGAACCAATCGACTGCATTGGGAATGAAGTCTTTGGTTTCCACAGAAAATTGGTCATGAGACTGCTGTGGGAGGAAGTATGTGCGATGGTGCATATCGTCCCATGGAAAGTCAGGGTTGGTCATGGCTTCCATAATGTCTTCATCGGACTAGAAGATAGGAAGAATGGAGGAAGAAAGGTCACCCAAGGATGTAGTGATGTGTGACGGGTCATCAGGAGGAGAAGGGCTCAGATGTGCAATATCAACAGATCCAAGGTCGGCTGAGGAGGAGCCGAGAGTATATGCAGGTTGAAGGGTAGGTGAACTATCTCGCAAGGATGATGAAAGGTACAAAATGGTGGTTGACGGCTTTGTTGGTTCGATAGCGGGAGGAGGAATGTGAATGGGAGTAGGAAGATCCTCTGGTCCTATCGAAGTAGCCCTGAATCGGCGGTACATGTCCAAGGAGGAACGATACTCGTCAAGGCAGGGACAGAGATGGGTGTAATGGCCGTGGAAATCGCACAAAGCACAAGGGTGTTTTGTGCACAAGGTTTTGAGTTTTGGGATAGAGTTTGGGATAGTGACGTAGACTTTGGGGATGTCAGAGTCGGGAAACGTCTTGTTGACGAGGATCTTGAGGTGCGGCAATTCAGGACACATATGGGTGGCGTGACCGACGATATCGCACAAAGCGCATTGGATAGCGGGCTTTGGTGGTCGCGGAGGGGTAGGGGTTATCGGGGCAGCCTGGTCCTAATGGGTTGCCCCCTTACGAGCTTTGCCTTTCTTTCCCGGGGCTGGCACCGCAGGGGTAGGGTCCTGGGGAGGTGCAGTGGGCCCGAAGGAAGTGAGGGGGACCGGTTGAATCGGTGTCAAAGCAAGGTAAGGTTTGGGGTGACCGGGTGGGGTAGCGGCTGGAGGGTCAATGTACCAGACGGGTATGCCCAGGGTCAGGTTAGGGAGAGAGAGGGTGGCCATGACGGGGATAGAAAATATTCTGCGAGGGAGAGTTAGGAAAGGTATCTGCCCAGTAGGGTAATGACCAGGAGGGACGGCTCCGAGATGGGTAAGGCCTGGGGGAACCGATCCAGGAGGATAAAGGGGTTTAGGGATACCAGCTATAGGGGGAGGGCCAGAAGGAGGGGGTCCGGCTGGCTGAGAGGAATGGCTAGGAGCGGGTTGCGGAGGGCGAGGGGGAGGTTGCTGACTAGCCGAAGCAGGCTGCTTAAGGGCAGCCTGAGACGATTGCATCATGTAAACATTCGATAAGCTGGGATCAGTGATAGGAGGAGGGGGGAGATTAGGAAAAGTTCCAAGCAAGGAGGAATCTTTGTAAACACCGGGGGAGACACTGGTCAAGGAATCGACGGTTTGCTTGTTGGCTACAGAAGATATGGTCGTCTCAGGTGAGGTCTGAGATTTGGGCTCATGATATGTCAACTGGTCAATGGTGACTATCTTTCCATTATGGGGGAAAGACATCTTGCGGAAAACCGCGGATGGGACAACAGACATAGCATAGGAATACCTTCACCCCAATAGAATTTTGTAGTCTAGCGGGGTGTCTATGACTTCGACATCAACGCAAACAGTCTTACCGGTGAGGGTGATCGGACAATTACGAAACAGGCCAATGGGCTGGGAGGCATGGCCGTCCCACGCTCGAAGGGTGATCATGGAAGGGGCCAACTCAGGGGATCCGAGTTGCTTCCAAACCGAAGCGAACATCACGCAGGTGGATGCCCCCTCATCAATGATACACCGGGAAACGTTGGTGTTCCGGATTTTGACTGGGATTTGGAAGGTGACGGAAGGAGGGAGAGGAGGATGGTCTGATTGAGTGGTGTCAAAAATAATCATTTGGTCATCAGCAGGATCTACAGCGCCCACGGAAGATAGTAGAGCCTTCTTTTGGGAAGGGCACAACTGAAGGAGTTCCAGTGTGGAAATGGCAGCAGGAGATTGCACCAAATCATCTACTATGCTATACGAGTGAGCAGCTCGACCGGAAGCAGCGTTTCGACGTAATGGTCCCTTAGGAATCTTGGTATGAACCTCAACTTTAGGTTGAGGGATGTGTAAGGGGCCATTGGATGTCGAAAGAGGCTCTGCAGAACCTGAAGAGGGGGGCTCGGGAGCAGACTGAGCAGGAGGCTTGGGGAACTGGCGAGACCGAGTTTGAAGGTTAAGGTCGACGGTTGGGGAAGGATCGGAGTGCATCGAGAAAGGATGCGGTAATCATAGGAACCGAAGGGAAGGGGGAGTGGCGACACAAATTTGTCGACGAGTTGGGTAGCACGAATCCTTGGCGAGGAAAGGATCATTAAACACAAGCTTTGGTTAGGTAGTGGCCACATTAGGAGGAGCATGAGGGGAGATGTGTTGTCCACGCAATGTGGCTTGAGACTCCCACATCTACCGCATCTGTGGTAAGAGGGGACAATCGTGGGTGTAATGACCGTAAAAACCGCAACACGAACAAGGCTTATTTGTGTGAAGCGGCCTGTCCGGCTTGGGCTGAGTGCCCTGTTGCTGGTTAGCAGTGTTAGGATCAACACCTTGAGGATTCGATCCCCGAGTACCAGGGGCAGATTGGTTTGGATTTCCTCTCCGCCTTCTTTGGGAAGAAGGGGGATTAGTTGCGCCCTACTGTGCAAATACTTGCCCTGGAGGGGGCTGTAGATGCTGTTGCGGGTTTGGAGGAGGCAAGGGAGATGGAAGCGCATATGTTGGAGGAGCTGGTGCACCAGGCTGCGGATAAAGGTAATGGTTAGGTTGGGCAACAGTGAGGTAACGGGGATGGAAGGCAAGGAAGGCATGCGTATCCACGGATACATACTCTGGGAGGAAGAGTGCTAGAGGTGCTAGCCCCTTCTTTGAGGGAGACCATAGCCCATAGGAGGTTGAGTGTACAGATGGGAAAGGGCTCCAACGATACCGTCGGTGGAATGAGATGCCCCCGGGGCGTTAGCGCCACCGGGCCTGGGGAGGTCAGGAAGAACGGTATAAACATAACCAGATTGAGCGTAGATCGGGTCATATTTCAAGGCTATTTGGAGGGTGGCTTCTTCGGTTTGAGGAAAATGGGATGCGACATCTTTGCCGATGGGAGCGGGAAGGGTGCGAAGGAACCAGTCCATATAAACCTGATCTTCAAAGGGAGGGGCTAGACATAAGCTCCGTCTTCTTCGCCATTCTTGAACATGGGCGGAAAGGCGGGTTGAAGAGGATTGCTTGAAGGAAGTCAAGAGCTCCATGCCAGTGTCGTATCGGAGAGGGAGCTGGAAATAAGACAAAAAGGCTTGGGAAAGGGTCGCAAAGGTGGTATGGGAAGAGGTGGCTTGTTCAACATACCATTTAGAAGCTTCGCTTAACGTGCACATTAGTTCATGAAAACGAATGGAGTCATCGGTAATGGAATTGGAGGAACACCACATGTGGAAAGATCGGACATGATTGGTTGGATATTCTCCAGCGAGGCCTTTGAACTTAGGGATGTCGGAGGGGACCTTGGTTGGCATAGCAAGCCAATCAACATCATGGCGGATAGGGTCATTGATCAGGCGAAGTTGAAATTGGGAGGGTTTGGGGCACACGCAGTAATACGACGACACGGGTATGGCCGAGTGGTTTGGCGGTTCTGCTAGTAGTGGTTCCGGCATTAGGGCCGGGAGCACCGCGAACGTTAGGCCCGGGACCAGACATAGTGATGGTGACAGGGGGAGAACCAGGAGGAGAAGGAGAACCCAATGAATCAGAAGAGGAGTCAGAGTGCAGACTCGGAGGAGGGCTGGCTCGACGACGGCAGGATGGAGCAGGTCGATCGACTAGAAACTGAGGGTGAAGGCCAAGAAGTCTTCGGGAAAGGCGCCTTGGGGGCACAATGATGACGGGAAGAAGGAAACCGACAAGGGCAAAAAGGGACAGAATCAAGTGAGGTCAAGGGCAGAACATGTGCAGTGACAATTGATTGTAGAGTCTTTGCCAGGCGGTGTTAACCAGGCGCTTCTTCACTTAGGTTCAGTGTGTGGTGTGCGTTAATTTTAATTTTTAAAACCCTTTTCATTTTGAGAGCGCTAAAATGTGTCTTTGCGTAAGACATGCTTTAATTCCGGAAAGGCGATACTTGAGAAAAAAATTACTACTAATGCATCGATTCAACCCAAGAAGGCGGGTCGCTCAAAACTAATGTAAAAAAGGGCAAAAATCTAGTCAAAACACACTAAAAAAGAGGCCAATAGATCTAGGGTCAAAAGGGACAGGGATCTAAAGGATAATGCTGCTGAAAAGAGGTGCAGATCACAGCCAAGAGACAAAGGCAAGGTGGCTGGAAAAAAGGGAAGAAATCAGCAAAAAGCGGAAAGGACAGGGAGGAGGTCCTAAAGAGAGGTCCAAACAAAATGACAAGAGGTGATTTGAAAGAAAGGAAGGCTGATTTAAAGGGATCTGAGGAGGAGGTTCCAGATCTGAAAAAAGGAAGGCTGAAACTCTAAAAAACAGACGGCTGAAACAGCTAAAACTCTTCCACAAAAAGTGGAGGGTACTAAAGCCCTAGGGGGCTAGGTTCCCACTTAGACCCATAAAAACGGTCGAACTTGGTCCCTGCGGGGGTCAGACGGAGAAATTTTTGGAAAACCACGACAGAAGCTTCAGAAAACCCGGAAAATTGCGGAAAATTCAGCAGAAAAATTGACGGGGAAACAATTCGACTGTTTCAGTGCAGGTCGTAGAAAAAGGGATGAAAAGTGTGACCTAGAGGTCCAGGTCGTAGGTTATGGGCCAAAAAGTGCGACCCCCCATTCTGGTTGTCTCGGCGGCAGATTTTCAGAAAAGTTGTCATCTTAGTTGCGGCTGGTGTCGCTTACCTGCGCAATAGGGCCAGAAACACACGGAAGTTAGAAATTTTGATGTTTTAGGGTTTTATGTGAGAAAAACAACATAAAAATAAGAAAAATAAACAGCTGAAAAGAAACCCTAGGGTCTGAAGTAGCTGGATATGCAGGAATATGAAAAACGACAGCGGTCGTAATTTAAAACCCGTGTGGAGTCTCCATTTGTTAGTATGAATCCTTTATTGAAGTGTACGAAAAAGGACCACTTTAGCTACGCATAACTAATAGCCCTAACAACAAAAGTGGCTACCAATATCTTCAGTTATGCGGTTAGTTGAACATAAAAGAGCTGCAAAAACCAGATCTATTCATGGAAAGACATTAAGCAGAAAAAACAAGGGTTTGCCCCATATACCAATAGACAAGACAAGAACAATTTTTGAAAGAATTTTTATATTAATTGGGCACCTGGGAGGAAAAAAAGAAGGCGTATCCAATTCTCCTCAGTGGGATGGGTTCTTGGAAGTCCTCAGCACTTCAGATCTAAGATTTCTCTCTCTTGTTGGTGTAGAAAACCCACACAAAGAATAGAACTCAAAGGGAGTTCACACAACAAATGGTAGAAAAGAGTGACTAAGTGTATAGATCCAGAGTGATCTAATAGGCAACAAAAGGTGAAGAATGGTAGGAAAAACCCTCCTATTTATAACAAAATATTGGGTCATTCTAGATCTTGGTGCATGGGTTAACCAGATCTAGATCCACTTTTTATGGAATATTTTATTATATTTGTTGGAGGGAAAAGGTGTTTGACTTGGGTCAAATCCCTTAATTTTTCAAAAATAAATAAATAAATGATTTATTTATCTTTTTAAGGAAGCGGTTAGGAGATAATCAAATAAATAATGATTTATTTAATTATTTAAGGAAGTGGTTAAAAGATAATTAAATAAATAATGATTTATTTAATTATTTGTGGGTGATTTGGTCATATTTAACAAGGAATATTATCTAAATAAGATTTAAATAATTATTCCTAGAAAATAATAAGATAAATAAAGGTTTATCTAATTAATTTCTTTGTTTTTGGTTAAACATGACTAGGAATAATAATTAAATTATGGTTTAATTAATTATTCCATGAGGAAAATTAAACAAAATGGTTTGTTTAATATTTCCTTTTGGGGTTTCCTGTTTTGACCATAAACAACCTAATAAATGTGGTTTATTAAGTTATTTTACATAGTGAAAGAAATTTTACTTAGGGTAAAATTGGTCTTACATGGTGTACTTGGGTCCATCTAATGATAATATGTTAGATGACCAAAAAATGGTGTAACACCACCCAAGGAAATGGTGTTATGGGATGTTATAGAAGACACAAGTCCCTTAAACAAATGGGATGAGAATATTTGTAATTAAAAATATATAAAATCAATTTATATGCATGTAAAAAGGCCATATAAAAGGAATAAATAAGCTATGGCTACAAAAACATTTCAAATGTAAAACAAATATAGATGAAGAGAAGGAAATTCATCTTTTGGAAACAGATGTATGTTGTAGAAAAGATTGTCTTCAACATGTGGATAGGAAGGTCATTGCAGGTGCTAGAAGGGATATGAGAAAAATAAATAAAAATGGTATTATGGAATTTTTCTTTAATTCACTCATGTAAAACACAATCATGTCAAGGAGCCATGGCCATGGCCTACTACCTATTTCTAGAAATGTGAAGGACATGAGATTTAATGGGAATATTATTTGTAAGAAAGCATGGTATAAGATACATAATATTCCTCAAAGAACATGCTATAACTACTAGCAATATTTCCAACATGGACATATCAAAGCTATTCATGGTAACACTAACACATGAAAAGCATGGGGACACACCGTGGAAACCATAGAAATATTGCAGAAAATTGTAATAGATAATTCAGATTTTTCACCAAACCAAACACGTAAAGTTGAAGAAGATGGAACATATGCTCCTTTAATATTTCTTCCTTCGAATTACACACAAAAATATCTATTAAAAGATATCAATGACACTCTTTAAAAGCTCAATTACCCATCAATATCACAGTCAACAATAAGCAAGATATGGAATACTAAGTTTCGAGATGTTGCATTTTCAAAGAACACCGACTTCAGTAAATGCAGTGAATGTATTGTTTTGAAAGCATATATGAAGTCAGCAACTACAAAAGAAATTGAAGAAAAGGCACGAGGTAGTCTGAAAAAACATAACAAAATTGTTATGTGTGGAAGATATTTCTACTATACCCATAGAATTATGTCAAACCGGTTTCCAAAGGAGTATTTGAGCATTATCCATGATAAAAAGGATAAAACAAAGACTTCAATCCTAAGGCTACGTGTCAAATAAAAATCTATTGTAGGAACAAATTTAGGTTTGTCATTGACAGGTATGCTAACATATGGGCATAACACAGGATGTTTTGGTCATTTATCCCTACCATTTGTACATATGGAATCGCAATTTACTATTACATCCCTTACAAAGTGTTTAAAGGACCTTGAAGACCCACAAACTTATATGTATGGTGATCTACTTTATAACAGTGGAAGTTCAAGAAACCCACTTACAAGTGCATTACTTGACACCTGTATTTACTCAAAATGTCAAGTTTACAAGCATGATTTTATATCTCATGGAAGATCAAATAGTCAAAATGTTGATTTTAAATCTATTCCTCCACATTTGTTGTTACAGTTGGACAATGCAGCAAGTGATAATAAGAATTACTATATTTTCATGTTTTTATCACTTTTAACTACACTTTGTGTCTTCATCACTATAGAGGTTGGATTATTGTGTGTTGGGCACACCCATGAAGTCATATATGGAACCTATGGAAGAATGCCTTCCAACCTAAAAAGTAAAGATATATATTCTTTACTTGAAATGATGGATACATATCACATAATTGAAGTAAAACGAGTGTTTCCACCTACACTTATTGACAAGGTCTATGACTTCAAAATTTTCCTTAATGGATACATCAAGTAAGGGAAAAATGCACTAGTTGGACATCTTAGTGTTTAGTACTTCCAATTCCTTGTACTCAATGATATTCCATTACTAAGTTACAAAGAATCTATTAGAGATATTTAGTGGTCAAAACTAGTTGAGTTATGGAATATAGATGATGAAGGTTGACCTATAATTCCCGTTGGGAACCCATATTTATTAGCTTCCAAAAATAATGATGCCTATTTCAAAGAACTAAAGGAAGGGAAAACATGATACATAAAAATGTGGAATGAAACTATCGGGAATGAGGATTCAACAATTGTTATAGAGGAATGGAAAAATAAATTAGTGTATTGGTAAAGAGTTCTTGATACATTATATGGAATCTATAATGACCATAGAATAATAGATGGAAGTGATTCATCTTTTGAGGATTTCTTGCACAAGATAAGGCACGTTGTTGATGTTGATTGTAAATAACTCCATGTAATCTCAAGTATTATGGATGAAGATTTAGATAATGCAATAGATGAACCAATATATGTTGGACCCAAATGCAACAATCCAAATATTGATGTTCAGAAAGGAAAGATGTTGCTAGTTAGATCAGGAAATGAGGATGCAGGAGAGATGATTTGGATGGAAATATCCATCTCAGATATATTTAGGGATAATGAAAGTGATTATGTTCATGTAAAGGTTGATTCATGGAAGCCCATTTTAGGGAAATACAATGGAAAATTTTTAGAGCAATATTGGATACCAAATCTAGATGACACAGAACTTGGCTCTATTCCAATTAATACCATAGTTTGGGCATGGCAGCAAAGAAAGAACATTGCAATAAGACCAAGATAAATAAATATGGTGTAGAAGTTGTTCTTGACCTACTTGAACGAATATCTTAAGATTAGGTTTATATGATTCATGAATGCAATTTTTTTTTGAAGGATCTTTTAATATACATTCAGACACACTTTTCAATATTTGTTGTATATCAAATATTCTCTTCATATTATTTTTGGAGGAGTTTTATATTATTTAGTATTTCTATGTAATCATGTGGTGATACAAATGACATGACAGTGCCATAAAATATTTATGTTTTCAAAGCTTTGTTTGACCAACATGACTTCTCGCCATATCAAATATGCATAGTAAAATTCAATAATGGACTTAAAAAAAACATCTTCTAAACTTGGTCTATTAAAACAATAATGCAGTAGCTAATTAGTATTATATTTAATAAAAACCACTTAAAAACTTAATGAAAAAAATTTTAGACACTTGTAATAATGTTTGAAGTGATTTTTACTTAATGTTCCTTATTATAATTGATATAAATCAAATTTGTTGTTTCGTTGCACTCTAATTTATAAAAGAAATGATTTTGATCATTGAACAACACAACTAGACTTATAAAATATTTCCTCTTATAGACTTTGAAGTGGTTCCAATGTTGTATTAGTATAATAAATTTGTACTCAACATAGGAAAAGTATTTAGTGTCAATTTAAAATGGTTAATAATAGTAAGAAAGACAATATTCATATATTGTTAAATAACTTTATAGGTAAGAATATTCTTACAAAATCTATTATTCACTAGTCAAATTTAATACATAAATATAAATAGAAATGATAATAGAAATAATGTAAGGAATCTAAGTTTTAGATGAATGTCAATATGTTCTTTTCGATATAATATCCTTAACCACTCCAGGAATAAAAACTAAACATTTGTAATAAATAGTTTAGTCAATTTTCTCTCTTTCCTATTGTACTTGAAAATAATAAAATTGTATTACTTTTTTACTATTATAATTCATGATTAATTTTGATAATTAAAATGATTAGTAATTGAGTGGAGAGGCAAGGCTCATTCTACAGCCTAGTGTGAGGGGATGTGTAAGTTGGACTATAATTTTTTTTGAAGGATCTATTACTATACATTCAGACACACTTTTCAATATTTTTTGTATATCAAATATTCTCTTCATATTATTTTTGGAGTTTTATATTATTTAGTATTTAAATGTAATCATGTGGTGATACAAATGACATGACAGTCCCATAAAATATTTATGTTTTAAAAGCTTTTTTTGACCAACATGACTTCTCACCATATCAAATATGCATAATAAAATTCAATATTGCACTTAAAAATATCATCTTCTAAACTTGGTCTATAAAAACAATAGTGGAGTAGCTAATTAGTATTCAATTTAATTTAAACCATTTAAACACTTAATGAAAAAAATTTAGACACTTGTAATAATGTTTGAAGTGAGTTTTTATTAATATTCGTTATTATAATTGATATAAATCAAATTTTTTTTTTGTTGCACTCCAATTTATAAAAAATTGATTTTGATCATTGAACATTATAACTAAACTTATAAAATATTTCCTCTTATAGATTTTGAAGTGGTGACAACATTGAACTAGTATAACAAATTTGTACTCAACATAGGAAAAGTAGTTAGTGTGAATTTAAAATGGTTAATAATAGTAAGAAACACAATATTAATATATTGTTAAATAACTTTATAGGTAAGAATCTTTTTACAAAATCTATTATTCACTAGTCAAATTTAATACATAAATATAGATTTCAATGATAATAGAAATAATGTAAGGAATCTAAATTTTAGATGATTGTGAACATGTTCTTTTCAAAATAATATCCTTAAACACAATAAAAACTAAACATTTGTAATAAATAGTTTAGTCAATTTTATCTCTTTCCTCTTGTATTTGAAAATAATCAAAGTGTACTACTTTGTTACTATTCTAATTCATGATTGATTTTGATAATTAAAATGATTAGTATAAAGAAAAAATGAATATGTTGTAAATTAGCGAATCATATGTTTAAATCTTTTAGTTTTCAAAAATATTCGAGCAAGAGATTCAAATAAACTATTTTAAGATCTATGATTTATGTTAATATCAACTTCATATATAACTATATATAGAAAAAAAATTAAGTATTTATGGTTAAAATATTTGTTTGGTATTATATATACTCTATTTAGCATTCAAAAATACAAGTTAAACAATGAAAAATAACACATTTTTTTTTTCACTCTAAAAATGATTATACCCACGTGAAGAAATTTAATCCCTTTAGGCTCAAGTTAAATCCATATTTAAGATGGATCTATGATGGTATATATTGGACACATTCCTAGGATAATTTTTATTAGATATCTTTATACTTAATATTATCTTGCATAATAATCTATTATTCGTCAAGTAAGTCTCAATTAACTTAGTTTTTAAGAGAAAATTACAAATAATAAATAATAAATAAATTATACTACTACTCTCATTCAACATTTAAATTGATCGTAAAACTATTAGTTGCCCCTAAAGGTGCAAAGATAAGATTCGGGAAGATTTGTTTAAATAATTTTACCAAATCAAACTGCACATAAATTAAAATATAAAATTATAAAGCATCATCAAATCAATAAATCGGAAACATATTCGTCTCACAATAAAAAATAAAGCCAGAGAAATAAAGCATCATCAAATCAATAAGCCAAATTCAAAACACACCCTGATGTAAAATTTAATCAACATCTTTGTTGTTTGTTGTAATAAGTAAATATTCTTTTTTTTGGAAAGAAATTTACTCAAAACAGATTTGTTTGTATAACCAACAGCCAAAATAGACCCCAAAGTAAATAATTTTTCAGATGACCTGATCTGATCAGATCATTGGCCAGAAACTGCATGCAACAGCAAAAACATAAATGCTTGCAAATCATTCAAACCCTACATATAGGGTCACACCACGTGAACCAAAAATATATTCCCCTCTCTGTAATGAAATCATCTTATTCATTCGAGAACGCCAGTTTTTCTTTTTCTAAATATAAACCCATCATCAAATTCGACTAGAGAATAGTACATCGATTCTTTTCCTTCCAAAAATAGGAATCTCGAATATGTTCGGATCCAGGATTTAGAACCTCAAAATCTTATTGGATTTCACAAGAGCGTTAGCCTTGGTGATGGCCTCCTCCCCGATGGTCTTGTAATCGTATGTGCAGTTGTGTTTGTCGGAGTATTTGTGGAGGGCGCATATCATGTCGGTGTGTTGTAGCAACAACATCATTAGATGCCTCCGCAACATTAACATTGATGAAAAAAATAACAAGAGTGACCAGAATCGAAACCGCAACCATCCTTCCCATATCTATTTGTCTTTCAGCCACTTTTCTCTGTGTAATTGTGTTGGTCATGAAATTGAGTGTCAAGCCATTTTTTCTCTATTTATAACACAATTGTGGCAATGGAAGAGAAGGTAAATGTAAGCTATTTTTTTAGTAAGTGGGGAAATTGCAACTTCTAAGTTTGCAACATGACAGGACTCTTTTATGGTATGTAATGTGTACGTTGGGATTGCAAAGTTGTGAAAATGGCAAAGAGAGTAATTGTAAAATTTCTTGTTTTAGTGAGAAACATCAGGAAATTCCCTGACTCTCCATATCCATTATTATACAGATCCAACGGTGGACAATGCGACAATTGTTTACTTGAATCAACGACATAAAATAAAAAGGTCGACTATGGTGAGCGGTGGAATGATTCAAAAGTAAACACCTTCGGTGTAAAAATATTTTCTCAACTCTAAAATGGTTCAAACTTCCTACAATAGTATGTAATGATGATGATGATAATGATGATTATCATCCACTACAATAGTACCATAATGATGATGGTGATAATGATGATTATCATCCACTAAGACCAAATAACATGGTATATAAGAAGCCATAAATATATTACTCAAAATTCTTTAGAATTTTATTGTTATGTTGAAAAAGCATTAAAATAAGTGTTTCAGGATCATCATAATCTTTTTTATTTAAAATATCACGAAGGTTGGTAGTGCCACAAATATTTTGAAATTTAAATCCAAATTTGAGTATAAACTGGTTGATCTAAGAGGGTTTTTCATCTTCAACCATATTACTAGTGTTGCAAAGGTGATAGAATTTTAAATTGTGCCAACCTTCTCTTAGTAACAAGCCTAGATCCATCTTAACTTTGGATCTATCAAGCGTCGAGAGGGATCAAATCTCTCAAGGTGAAAACCTCTTTTTGGAGTGCAAAACTTGAGGAAAGGTTTGCACCTTGAGAGATTTGATCCCTCGACGCTTGATAGAACCGAACTTAAGATGGATCTAGGCTGGTTTCAGTCATGTGCAACCAAGGAAAATCTATGGATAATATGAGGAACATATGCTTAGTTTTATCAATAATATGTAAATACATCTAATATTAATATAACCATTTTAAATATCTTAAATATGTCTGAGATTTATTGAGTCATTTTAATTTAAAATTTTAATAGTTACCTTAGTTTGTTGAGATGATAAATATTGTAAGATAACTTTAATGATGAAATAAAATTTTGAATGAAAAGTGACAATATAATAATATTGAATGATAGAAACTGTGAATAATAAGAATGTAGTCAATTATGAATAGTCTTCATTGTGATCGATTTCAAACTATTTTCTTCTACTGTTCTTATTTTCACCCTTGTTAGCTTTTTCATATTTTCATATTGAATATTTGGAAATGAAATTTGGAATCGTAAACCATTTAAATATTTAGATTAATTTGTTGTAGTAAACATCATACCTTGTATCTCTTGTCATCCAATATTAATAGGTTTAATTACTATAACATGGAAATCAATGTAAATTGTCAATAAATTTTTTTTTCTTACACTGAAATAATTGCACAGTATTAATCCAATGACTTTAAAATTAATGTACCATCATACATCCAATTACATCAAATTAGAAATCGACATATACACTGAAATCAATGCATCTAATGTAAGGAATAAAATAATAATAGAAAAAAACATCTACACTGAAATTAATGCATCTAATGAAAATAATCAAATATGATTAGAAATCCACATCTACACTCAAATAAATGCGTCTAGTGCAAGTAAGAAAATAGGATTAAAAACCAAAATTTACACTGAAATCAATGCATCTAGTGCAAGCAATCAAATAGGATTAGAAATCACCATCTACAATGAAATAAATGCATTTAGTGCAAGCAATCAAATAGAATTATAAATCCTCTACATTCAAATCAATGCATTTAGTGCAAGAAATCAAATATAATTAGGAATCAACATCTACATTGAGATTAATGCATCTAGTGAAAGCAATCAAATAAGATTAGAAATCACCATATACACTGAAATCAATGCATTTAGTGCAAGCAATGAAATATAATTATAAATCAACATCTACATTGAAATTAATGCATCTAGTGCAAGCAATCAAATAAGATTAGAAATCATCATCTACACTGAAATCAATGCATTTAGTTAATGCAATCAAATAGGATTATAAACCACCATCTACACTGAAATCAATGCATTTAGTGCAAGCAATCAAATAGGATTAAAAATCATCTACATTGAAATCAATTCATCTAGTGAAAGAAATCAAATATAATCAGAAATCAACTTCTACATTGAAATTCATGCATCTAGTGAAAGCAATCAAATAAAATTAGAAATCACCATCTACACTAAAATCAATGCATTTAGTGCAAGCAATCAAATAGGATTAGAAATAATCTACATTGAAACCAATCCATCTAGTGCAAGTAATCAAATATCATTATAAATCAACGTATAAACAAAAATCAATGCATCTAGTGCAAACAGTCAAATAGGATTAGAAATAACCATCTACACTAAAATCAATGCATCTACTGTAATAAATATTCTTCCCTACCCCCCCTCCCCCCCCCCCCCCACATATATATCTATATATTCATCCATCTCTCCTTATTTGTCTCTTTATCTCACCCCAGCAAACACACACTCTCTCTCACTGCATACCTAACAATTTCTTTGTCCCTCCCTCCTTCTCTCCATCTATCTATTTGTCTCTTCACCTTACATCTATATCTCTATCTCCCTCCATCTCTCTATATCAACCCAAAAACATAAACCCTCTTTCTCCAATCTATCTATCTATCACTCTCTCCTCCTGTCCCTCCCTCTCTCTCTCTCTCTCTCTCTCTCTCTCTCTCTCCCTCTCTGTCCCTCTCTCTCTCTCTCTTTTCCCCTTCCCTCCCTCTCCCTCACTTTTATCTCTCTTCCCTCCTGCTACCCTTTATCCCTCTCTCTCCATATTCTTTATCACTCCCCCCTCTCTCTCTCCACCTTTCACCCTATATGTCTTTATTCTTACCTCCCCCTCTCTCCCTCTCCATCCCCATCTCTCTTTCCCTACCTCTTTTCACTATCTCTCTCTCTCTCTCTCTCTCTCTCTCTCTCTCTCTCTCTCTCTCTCTTCACCTTCCAGCTTTGTTACCATATTCCTTTCCCTCTCCTTCTCTCCCCCCTTCTCTCCATATCTCCTTATTTGCCTCTTTATCTCACCCCCAAAAATACACACTCCCTCTCCATCTCTCCTTTGTCACTCGCCCTCTCTCTCCACTACTCACTCTCTATGTATTTGTTCTTCCCTCCCTCTCTCCCCATCCAGATCCATCTCTCTATCCCTCCCTCTAACCCCCTCTAAATCCATATTTCTATCCCTCCCTCTCTCCTCCTCTCACTCCTCCTCTCTTTAAAGTCCCCTCTCTTTTACTTCCTCTATCTCCCTTTCTCTCCTACCTCCTTCTCTCTTCCCCCATCTCTCTCTATCTTTCTCTCTCTCTCTCTCTCTCTCACTCCTACAATCCTCTCTCTTCCCCCGTCATTCTCTTCCACTCTCTCATCGTTCCTCTCTCTCCCTTTCTCTCTCGCCTCCTTCTTCCCCCCCCCCCCCAGCTTTCTCTCTTTCTCTCTCTCTCTCTCTCTCTCTCTGCCATCAAATGCTCTCTCTTCCCCCATCACTCTATCTCACTCTCCAACTATGTTACTATATCCCTCCCTTTCTCCTTCTCTCCTCCCTCGTCTCCATCACTCCTTCTATGTATCTTTATCTCACCCCTAGAAGCATACACACTCTCTGTCCATCTCTTCCATGTCACCCCCTCTCTATGTATTTCTTCTTCCTTTCCTCTCTCCACCTCCAACGCCATCTCTCTATCCCTCCTCTTTTCCTCCTCCTCTCATCCTTCCTCTCTCTCCCTTTCTCTCCTACCTCCCTCTCCCTTCCCCCTTCTATCTCTCTCTCTCTCTACCCTCCAATCCTCTCTCCTTCTCCCTCTCTCTCTCCTTATCTCTCTCCCACCTCCATCTTTATGTCTCCCTCTCCCTCTATTACCCTTCTCTAACGCTATCACTCTTCTCCCTCTCTCTCTATTCATTCCTCTTCTCCCCTCTCTATTAATATAAGTTTTTTAAATTTAATAATATTGATATTTTAATATTAATATTATTTGATATATTTTTATTTATTTACCTTACCTCTTTATACCTCTTTTATATTTATTTATTACCTCTTTTAAAATATGTTATTTGGCCCATGGTATTTTTCCCATGGTATTAATAGTAATTTGTCCCATAGGCTTCACCTAAATAAAACCTCTTTTTGAGTAAATATAAAAAGAGATTTTATTTATTTACCGTACGTCTAGTTTTTATTATTTTACCATACTTATGGCTTGTTTATATTTTTATTTATTTATTTACCATATCTCTTTTTTGAGTGCTAGTAAACATCTTCATATTTTAAGTTAATATCAAGTTAATATCGTTTAAATTTATTTTTAATGAATTTTTAATTGTTCATTTATATGTATATGTAGGTTATTGTTTAAGCCGACATTATTTATATATTTTTTTTCTTTATTATTTTTTTTTCTTTTGGCTTCAGACATACTTACATATCGGGGTCATACTCATCGAGGTCATACTCAGATGTAGAATGCGCCTCTTGGCGCAATAATCATAACTCAATACATACATGATATTTACTATATCAAATTATAATTAAATAAGTTAATAATACTAACATGCAAAACATTATTTTCATAAAGTTAATAATAGTAACATACAAAACATTATTTTCATAAAGTTAATAATAATAACATACACAACATTATTTTCATAAGATAACTTTAACAAACTTAGTTTTTAGTACAAACCATAAAAAAATCTTAACAGAGATCATGTAAATAATCCAAGATTAAGATGTAAAATATTTTCTTTTGCAATTTTATATAAATTTGTTTCATATACTTTACCATGATAAAATTTTCACCATAAATTGTGAATATCTACATTAAATTTAGTAAACTAAATGATTTTACAATTCCACATTTTGGAAAAACTTAATCTAGTTAAAATTATAAATTCTAGATCAACGAAATACTTCCAAATTTAACCAAATATGTGTTCTAGGAAAAAAATCTTAAATATCATGCGCTTAACTAGACCTCTTCAAAATTTACTTGGATTGTTGAGAACACTTATCCAAAATATTATTGAATTGCTGACGCTTTACATTTCAAGTATGCTTTTTTATGTTTTGTTATATTAGGTATATATTCGAATATGGATAAGGATGACATGAACAACATATTAAATGGTTGAGAGGCAAAATAATTTACTCAAATAATAATCAAATATTAAATAATTTAATATTATTAACACATAAAAACATATCATTAGTGCAAAATAATGAGAATCTATATGTTAAATATCTTTACAAAAATGAATACGTATAAATGATTTTTTTTTTCTCAAATTTGTTCAATGTGTCTCATTTTTCTCTTCAAAATTCTCATCAAGCCATGCTTTTACAATTAACCTTGCAAATAAATTGTGAATATCGTTACAATTTACACATGTACGCCATGAAAAATTATTTTGGGGTTGAGGACTTATAACACATTAAGTATGGATAATAGATGATATGACATAAATATATGAGTCAATACCGCTCATAAAAATTGAATTTAAGTAGGGTTCAGAAAGATACGGAGCCCAATATTCTCAAGAAACTTTCATTAAGTGATAATCAAAATAGTGGATAACCAATATAGTGGTATGATTATGCTTGAGGTATTTAATGTTGCGGAAGGTTATTACATGCTTATCCAAGAAGCTTTTGAAATAAGTGATATTTAAAAATGGTAGATATATCCATATGGTGGTAGGATTATACATGTGTGAGAAATATGATAGATTTAATGTGAAAGAAGGGAGTATCTTATAAAAAAAAAAAAAATGAAAGTTAGTAAAAATTGAGATTAATTTAATGTTTAAATGTTAAAGGTCAAGATGTTGGTCACAAATCTTTCAATATCTTCAAAATGATTTATAGTCACCTTCACTTATTATTATTATTTTTTTAAAACAAAACAATTAACATTATTTGAAAGGAGTTGGGGTAGCCTAGCTATACAATGAAAGATACATAGCATGAAAAACACAATCTCTATAATTCAAAATGTACCCAAACTAAAAGATGATAATTCAAAATTTGTGAAAAAATTATTTTCCTATGCCTACTAAACAAAAATGCTAGATATATCAATTTAACATAGAAAAGACCCAAAAAAA
This sequence comes from Pinus albicaulis, assembly GCA_034641835.2. Taxonomy (NCBI): domain Eukaryota; kingdom Viridiplantae; phylum Streptophyta; class Pinopsida; order Pinales; family Pinaceae; genus Pinus; species Pinus albicaulis. The sequence goes on along the minus strand of JAXQQM020086829.1, from coordinate 6,456 downwards.
CATGACAATTACTTAAAATTACATACATGTAGGTCCACATGGGGCTTCTACCATGACATCAACTTGGTATTGTGTTTCCATAACAATGAATTGATGTTCCTTCTCAGTTGGAACCAATGCATTGATTTCATTATAAGAAAGATTTGGTTAAAAAAGGACAGGGGTATCGAGCCATTGGCAAATGTTAATGCATTATAGAGTGTACAAGATGAAAAGAGTCTATAGAGAAATTTGGGAAATGTGTAGAACACTATGTAGGCTTTAAGGAGAAATGAATAGAGCTAACCATTTTGTGTACCAAAATCGGCAATGATTCTAGCTTAGGATCTATGAGAACATATTTATGTTGATGGGTTTCCATAAAGGACTTGAATTTCTTCCCTTTTGACTCTAGTTGAATGCAACTAAGTATCAATTTCTCTTTCGTGATGATCTCAAGTTTGGGCTTCCTCAGAGGTTGTGCACTCTCAGTCATCTTACATCCTAGACCATTTATTTTTAAAGGTTGTGCACTCTCACTCATCTTACATCCTAAACCATTTGTTTTTAGGACTTGAGCAACTTCCACCTTCATCTCCCTCCTAAATCTATTTATGGTTTCTATTATTACACAACAAATACATCATCTAAAATATCATTAACACCCTTCCATTCCAACAATTCCTTCAGTTTGAAAAAGAAAATAAACTAACTTTACTTGACTCTATTTTTTCTATACAAACCTTATTCCACTAAATGATAATCCCTCAATAACCCCAATAGTAATGTGCAACCCACTTCCAATGTCAAGCAGGCTTGATAACCTTGGAGGAATTATGCATTTATCTTGGCTTCTTCCCAATCACCAATGGCGCTCATTACAAAGCGCCATTGATCATTGGTCTTCACTATGCATTATCCCACGGCATCATCCAGATGACTGCCAAAATTAACTGATCCTTTTTAAATTGGCATCACCCATAGCACTGCCAAAATTAACTAATTCCTTTTTAAATTAATCAAATTGAAATGTTTAATCTTACGAAAAGATTCCATTCAAATCTGAAAAATGCTAATTTTTTTAAAATCTAAAATATCTAACTTATTTTTGGAAAACATCGCATTCCGATTAAATTTAATTTTATTAAATTACAACATTTAAAACTCAATAAACTTGGAGAGTTTATCAAAATATTTATTAACCTTATTTTTCTCAACGATTACAAACACATAATATAAACTAAAACGGAGGAAATTCATTAAAAAAAGCATTCGCTTTATTTAGAAAACATTTTTAATTAAAAATAATCGATGAAAACTATTTACATAATCTTTTAAACACACAGAAAAATATATTTTACAATAGAGAAAATATATTAATGTCACATTCTAAACTAATTGACATATCATCTAATTAAAACTAAAGATGGTTTTTTCAAAAAGAAAATAATAGCTTTAATAGGTTAACCCATAGTCCTTTTAATATGTTAGAAAATTAAACAAATATATATTATTAATCTTAAATTTTAAGAGTAAAATGAAAGAAAATGTTCATGTCTTCGAAAAACCATTATTTTATTTTGCAAATTTGAAATCATATTTTAATTTAAAATTCAAATCTATATAATTAATTATATATATATATATATATAATTTTTAAAGTAAAATTTATTATTCAATATTATAAAATCAAAATTGTAAATTATTTATATTTAAAATTATATATATTATTTTAGGTGATTAAATATAATTGATGTAAATTTATTTTTACTTGTAACATGATAAATTATAATGTTTTGATAAATATAGTTGTAATGTTATAATGTTTGAACATTTATTAACTCTTAAATAAATATATCTGTGAGCTAACCTAATACCAACAATCTTAAATCTTATTCTAATTCTCTAAAGTTAATTATTTTTTTCTTTAAAAAAAATTCATATTACTAAATACTCATTGTTTTCAGAATAAATAAAATTAATAATAATAATTAACTAATTATTTTTTAAATTAGTTAATAATAATAATTCAAAAATAATTAGTTAATTACGCATTTTACTATATTTAATAAACAATCACGGTTAAGCGAAAAAAACAAATATTTTACATTAATATTAAAAAATACAATAATTATAAATAAATTGTGATATACCTTACTAATTATAAGCAAACTGTGTGATATAACTTATGTAAATTAAAAACAAAACATTTGAATTACACTTTATACTATATTTAATAAACAACAACAACAACTCTGCTACATTACACGATAGGAAACAATTATTCTACATTGCTGTTAAAAATTTCGATAATTATTGGTAATCAATGTTGTAATTATTGGGTGAACATCAAGTAATAATCATGCTCTATTTATTTTTAACAAGTAATTTTTAATTATTTTTTTCTTAGAAAAAAATTCATATTACTAAATACTCATTGTTTTCGTAATAAATAAAATTAATAATAATAATTAACTAATTCTTTTTTAAATTATTAAAAGTGAAATGTTTAATTTTACGAAAAGAATCCAGTCAAATCCGAAAAATACTATTTTTTTTAAAATCCAAAACCTATTAAACTTATTTTTGAAAACATCGCATTCCGATTAAATTTAATTTTATTAAATTACATCATTTAAAACTCAATAAACTTAAGGAGAGTTTATCAAAATATTCATTAACCTTATTTTTCTGAACGATTACAAATACATAATATAAACTAAACTGATTTGTCTTTAAATTCAAATTAAAAGATAATCATTTCTCTAAAAGACATTTTTTTTTAAACGGAGGAAATTCATTAAATAAAGCATTCGCTTTATTTAAAAAACATTTTTAATTAAAAATAATCGATGAAAACTATTTACATAATCTTTTAAACACAGAAAAATATATTTTACATTAGAGAAAATATATTAATGTCACTAATTGACATATCACTTAATTAAAATGAAAGATGATTTTTTCAAAAAAAATAAAAACTTTAATAGGTTGACCTATGGTCCTTTTAATATGTTAGAAAACTAAACAAATATATATTATTAATGCTAAATTTTTATTTTAGAGAAGTAAAACTAAAGAAAATGTTTATATTTTCGAAAAACTATTATTTTATTTTGCAAATTTGAAATCATATTTTAATTTAAAATTCAAAAATATAAATATATATATATATATATATATATATATATATATATATAATTTTAAAAATTTATTATTCAATATTTAAAGTTAAAATATAAATTATTTAATAAAATTATATATATTATTTAGTGTATTATAATCGATATGAATTTATTTACTTGTGATATGATGAATTATAATGTTTTGATAAATATAATTATAATGTCATAATGTTTGAACATTTATTAACTCTTAAATAAATATATCTGTGAACTAATCTAATTCCAACAATTTTATTCTAATTCTTTAAAATTAATTATTTTTTTCTTTAAAAATTTTCATATTACTGAATACTAATGGTTTGTTTTCAGAATAAATAAAATTAATAATAATAATTAATTGCAAATTAGATAATGAAAAGTTTTAAATAGAAATATAGTAATGTAGCAATGTCTGAGAATCATTATTTTAGCAGAAAAATCACGATAAATGTTAAATGAAACATAGATAATTATCGCTTTTCCAGAGATTGTCGTGGCATGCGAGTATTGGCTGCCAGGTGGATGGCATGTAATGTTGAGGCCATTTTTTTGTTGAATATGTAAACCGAGGTTGGTTTATTGTTTGACACGGTTGTGGAAAATTAAAGAAAATAAATGAAAATAAAAATCAACTAAAACTTTTTTTCAACGGTTCTTGCCATTTTAGGATTAAATTTTCACGGTGTGTTTTTTTCGTTAGGGTTGTTATTTTTTCCCATTTCGGGTTTAACAAATCTCACTTATTGTTCATGTTTGGTTAGGCACCTTTGTTAGGGTTATTTAGGTTTCGTTTTGTTGTTATTAATTTAATCATATGGGTTAATATTATAGATTTTTATTATTTTATTTTTTATTTTTTTATTTTTTATTTTTTTTAATTTTATTTTTAGTTATTTAAAATGTTTTCATTATATTGAATTTGTATTTAATATTTATTTTTTATTTTTATATAATTTGATTTAATCAAAATGTTAAATATGATATTATAATATTTCTATCATACTAAGTTAGAAATTTTTTTGCTTTTTCAAGGACAAAGGTAAACATAATATAGTAAGACCAAAGCGGGTTCAACAAGAGGGGAAGGACATCATGAAAAGAGATTATGGAAAAACATTTTGATGCCTATACCACACACACTCCACCTCAAATTAAAACACTCATTTCAGATTGGGAGCGTGACTACAACACCAAAGAGGAGGGGGAAATACAAGAGGATGCAATGGAATTTCTAAAGGACTCAGGAAATAATAAAAGTAGATTGTCACTATTTCAGCAGTCTATTCATACTTATTGGACATTGAAATGTATACTGACAAAAACAATTATCAGTGTTCGGGAAATTGGAGGGGACCCAAAAGCTGCGTCCATTCTAAGGTAGATGAGAAGAGACATTCAAGAAATCCATCTTATGCAACACCACCAAAATGTTCACCTGGGCCACATAGATTGATAACTAATATCCACCTAGGCCACAGATTGACAACTACAAAGTATGCATCAAGTGGATATGTCAGGTTCTAGTGTAAAGGTGTAAAGGACCCACCAAAATGTCCACCTGGGCCACATAGATTGACAAATAATGTCCACCTAGGCCACATAGATTGACAACTGCAAAGTATGCGTTAAGTGGATATGTCAGGTTCTAGTGTAAAGGTGTAAAGGACCCAGTGGGCCTCATAGATCGACAACTGCAAAGTATGCATTAAGTGGATATGTCTGGTTCTAGTGTAAAGGTGTAAAGGACCCGATGCCGATCCAGTCTTCTGATGATTGAGTTCTTTACTTTTTTACTATTCTGATATGCATTTTAAGGGTAGCATTTACTTTCTGAAGTTCTTATATGTAAGAGACAATAAATTGGACATATCAGACAGTATTAGGTTCAAAATTTATCAGTATTGGTTGGCCTATAACTCTTTAAGATGGAAAACAAACCTAGTTTCCTACTAGCAGATTGAGGCCATCAAATATTATTATGTGGAACCTGCTTTTCTCTTTTCTATTAATGGAAAATAGCAAATATCTGTTAAACTTAAACTTAAACTTATAAAAAAAAAGTTAAAAATCGCTCCTCAACTATTACTTCTAAATATGATAATACGAGCCTTCATCAAATCCATATAATTACAACTAAATTACTCCCAAATATGATAGCATCAACACCTCTACCGACGAGTCTTTATCAGATCTGTACATAAGGCTCATGTCAACATAGAGACTTTAGCTGAGTTCCCCATCTACAATGGCTTTGGGCATACATTCGTTTCTAATTAACTTTTCAAACATGCTACTTGTTATGGGACCTTGAGATTCAAAGCACATCCACATTAGCTTGAATCGGGTCACATTATAAGGAAAATACTCCATTCTAAAATGCTACGCAAGAGATTCACAGAAAAGAAATAGAAATGGCAGCAACAAGGTTCATCGTCTTTCAACATGAATTCTATGGCACCCTTCGCTTTGCTGGATCATGCAGACCAAACCCTAGTCATCACAACGTTGACTTCCTTTTATAGAAGGACCATGATGGCATTGTTGTGGAGAAGTTCAACGCATATGTTAATGATTGCTTCACACTAACTAGCAATGGTGCTCATTACAAAGCCCTAATTGATTGTCTTCAACATGCTCTCTGGCACAGCTTTACCCACATCATTTCCCTTGGAAATTTTGAGCTCCTTACCTAGCAGATAACAGGTCGTGTGCTCATTTTTCCCATACAATAATTAATATATTATCAGCGCATTCAAGTGGAATTGATTTCTTTCATGAAATTCACTTTGTTTTGTGTAGGTGAAGGGTAAGTGGAATGTGCACAGACCCTCACTGAAGAGGTATTGTAATAGAGTTCGACAACTGGATTCACAGTTTGCAAGCTCTAAATTGGAGTGTATCTATTACGAAGATAATTCTGATGTGCGTTCCCTAGACCACGCAGGTTTTTACAGTACATTTGTAGACCGAAATAATTGAGCAGAGTGTGAGATTTTGCAGAGGTGCATCGATCCAGAGTTTGTGAAGAATTATGTTGTGGAGCAGAATTGTGACGATTACAATAAGAAAAAATACATTCTGGACACCAATGAATGTCGGTTACCTGAATCCTATGTGGCAGTTCGAAAGTTGTGTACCAATACAAGTGTTGGAAATAACTCCCAAGCACCACCATCGATAACGAAATGGCAGCAGCCCGCGCTTCATAATTTTTTGATTTACAGGAAGGACAAGCACAGATCCAAGAGTCGCAGGCATTTTCACGCAATGTTCAGAAAAACCAGAGCAGAGTCCATAGTCTACATTTATGTCT
>JAXQQM020091848.1:0-215145 GCA_034641835.2 Pinus albicaulis | reverse complement strand
CATGAAAACATTAATTGGAGCCATAAAATTCAGGTCTAAGCCAATTTATTAATTTTTAGATAAGTGTACAATGTGCGTGCTGGAATAATGGAACCTGGGCTTTCTCAAGGCAAGCTGAAGTAGCCTCTGTCACAAGCTCGAATCGGCCCCCAAAAGTACACTGTGCTGCTCTAGCTCTGCACAGTCTTAGCTTGGAAATGCTGCTGCCGCTCCACTGAATCTGTTGCTAGGGCCTAGAATAACGCTCAGAAAATTATGGGCTCTTAACCCTGGACTCTACTCACTAAACCCACAATAACTCGCGAAGGAATTGTGAAATGGATAAACTCGGAAATTGGCCCTCTTGGGCTTGGCTCTTTATGCTACTAGCTAAAAATGTGCACCTAGAAATAACACTTCATAATGCTCCCAAAATATTTGCGATAACCTTGTTGGGAAGCCTTAATCTCCCCCACCAATTTCCTCCTCCAAAACTCCTACACTCCTCAGCTATCAGATGATGTCTCCCTCACTTTTGCATAGTGATTGTGCTGCTGGGATTGTGTTGGACTATTCTCAGCTGATGAATACGATGTGGTGGATCCAAAACCTCTCCCTGAATCAAACTAGTGTGTTTCTCCTCCCTAGGGGAGGCATTTGAAGTCCCTCGAAGCAAAGGTTGAGATTCCCACTCGAGAACACTGAATTGATAAAAAATAATGCAGAATTGGCTCTTGCTCAAGCATGCTCTGTCAAAAGACAATTTGAATTAGATGATTGCATGCATGAGAAAAATGAGCTGCCTCTTCCTTTTTGTCTCTAAAGGCCCAACGTTCCCTTGGGGCCCTACCAAAAACCACGTTTCCCCTTCTCTGGCCACTCTTGTGCTATCTTTTCCTGCCCACCCACAACGCTTCCTTTCTGGAATGCGCAGTGCCTCCTCATTGGCTCATCCCGCCCCCACCAAGGCCACAATATTTTCATCTCAACTATAGGAAAATTACTTAGTTCACTTTAATCTAATTTTTGGGTCCCCAACCCACATTATTTCTCGCTAACATTAGGAAATACAAAATTGATCAAAACTTAATATTTCTAATTAGCAGAATTTCTAATTAGGAATATTACACTCTAGGTCAACATAGTAAATCTAGGTCAATGTAGTAAACGTAGGCCTACCTAGTAAACCTAGGCTAACCTAATAAAATTAGGTTGACTTAGTAAATGCAGGTCAACCTAGTAATACTAGGTGAACATAGTAAATCTAGGTCAACGTAGTAAATGTAGGTCTACCTAGTAAACCTAGGTCAACCTAATAAACTTAGGTCGACCTAGTAAACGTGGGTCAACCTAGTAACACTAGGTCAACATAGTAAATCTAGCTCAATGTAGTAAATGTAGGTCCACCTAGAAAATCCAGGTCACCTAATAAACTTAGGTTGACCTAGTAAATGTAGGTCAATCTAGTAACACTAGGTAAACATAGTAAATCTAGGTGATTGTAAGTCTACCTAGTAAACCTAGGTCAACCTAATAAACTTAGGTCAACCTAGTAAATGTAAGTTAACCTAGTAACACTGGGTCAACATAGTCAATCTAGGTCAACATAGTAAATGTAGGTCTACATAGTAAACCTAGGTCAACCTAATAAAATTAGATTGACATAGTAAACGTAGGTCAACCTAGTAACACTAGGTCAACATAGTAAATCTAGGTCAACGTAGTAAACTTAGGTCTACCTAGTAAACCTACGTCAACCTAATAAACTTAAGTCGACCTAGTAAACGTAGGTAAAATTAATAACACTAGGTCAACATAGTAAATGTAGGTAAATGTAGTAAATGTAGGCTTGCTTAGTAAACCTAGGTAAACCTAGTAAATTTAGTAAACCTAGTTAACATACTAAAGCTTGTCAGCCTAAGTCATCCTATGTCAACCTAGTCAACCTATTTCAACCTAGTCAACCTTCTTCAACCTAGAAAACCAAAGTCAACCTAGTAAAGCTAGTAAACCTATGTCAACCTAGGTTAACCTAAGTCATCCTAATAAACTTAGGTAAGCTTGGTAAACCTAATAAACTTAGGTCAACTTAATAAACCATGATTTCCTCGTAAATGTTGTGATTGATGATAAGGACATGCACACAATGATTAATAAATGTTTTAAGGTGATGAGTTTTTTTTGCGATATGCATTTCAAATGTGAAAATATGATGGTTTTGTTTAACAATGTGGATGCTTGTCTCTTAATGTGCCTTGAATTTGGAAACTTAGGAAGTTATTATGCCTTGCAACCTTTTAAATTATTTTTCATTTATATATGATTTGATTGAAAATATGAAAACATATTTTCTGTGTTTTCATAACGAAGTGTCCATTTCCCTTCTGATTTGTTGCCACTGTAACAAGGAGTTGCTGCCACTATAATAGGGAGTTGCCACCATAGTAACAATGAGTTGTTTCCATTGTAACAATGAGTTGAAACCACTATAACAGGGAGTTTCTGCCACTGTAACAATGAGTTTCCGCCACTAACAGTGAGTTATCACCATTGTAACAATGAATTGCCACCACTGTTGGCGAGAAGTCAAGTCTCGCGGACAAGACTCAGGTTCAAGAGTTGTGGCCAACAAAGGGGTCCGGTGTAGTCTAGGAACACGCCGACATTTTCACCCTGCTCTGGGGAGCAGTGCGTCTCACCTGAGGCGTGCCGCAACCACATGCAGAAGGGGATGAGATCAATGGCAAGGAAAAAACCCGCAACCCGTGAAGGACAGTGCATCGATTACATATCCAGAGTTATATACGCGAGATCACTTAATAAGCATTCAGAAATTTGCAAATAAAATTTTAAACCAGCATAAACACATTACAAGCACATAAACATCTTATTGAGACATCAACCTTACATTGTATTAATCTCTTGGAAAAACACATGATTACATGGCATTCTCACTGATAGCTTACAAATCTGATACAGATGGATTTCAGAACAGAAAGGCAGAATGGAGAAGATGAGGAACCATAGGAAGGACATGCATGATTCTTCCACAATCGCTCTGTGCGTCTTTCCCTGTCTCGAGCCTCGCAACCTCTTCAACATCCTCTTTGTTTCAGCCGGGTGACTGTTATTTATTCACCCGCTCTTGCGACTATCAGTTCCTCTGTGGCTTTACTTTAGCTTCTCCCGGCTTCTCTCCTGTTATCTGCGTGTTCCACTTTCTGTCTTCTGCTGTGTGTTTCTTTCATCTGCACTTGTCCCTGTTCTATCTCCAGCTATCACATGCTTCCGTGCCACCTTGATAGCTCCGCGACTCCTGGTAGTTGCGGCGCGGTCGCGGTTGCCATGTGTATTCATACCGTAACTCAAAAAAAGGGTCAAAATTCAAAATGTCTTAGCCAAGATTTCAAAACTAAACAAAAACAAGGGCCCCAACAGGCCCCGACCACAATTCCTTGACTCGTCCCCGAGTCAATCACAAATAACAGTCTCCACTTCCATTGCCCCGTTGGCTCCCATGCTCTGTTCTGCTGTGCCTTCACCCCGCGCCCTTTCTTGCTGTGCTCCGCCAAGTGGTTGTTCAAACAAGGGCCCCAACTCCGGGACCCTGCGGAGCGCTGTATCTCTAAGCCCGGTGAAGTCCGCCACCGCTTGCTGCCATTCCTGCATAAGCAAGTCGGCTTCTTTAGAGATCCGGGTGGCGGCGGCCTCGTCTATAGTCGTCGGGGCAGCCCCGAACAACGTGGCAAGCTGGGGTTCGGCCTGGGAATCCAGCTGTTGTATGGATTCGGCACGGGCTCGGATGGGCATACGAATTTCCCGAATGACTTGTTTGGCCGCTGCCGAGTCGACCTCAGTCTGTTGCATTTGAATTTCAAGCTCGTCTGCCTGGGCATAGAGCTGGTCTAACCGTGCTGGGTTCGCGGTCTCCTGAATTTCACGGGAAATTTGTTGCAGCTGGGCAGAGATAGGCTGCATCTTGACAGTGAGAGTGAGTGAGCACTCCTGCAGACTTCGCAGAAGGGCGTAAGCCTCGCCCGCAGTGGAATGGAGAGTCACCTGCATACTAACTGCCTGAATCTGCTTGGCAGTCACCTGTTCTGAGTGGACAATCTGTGGGTCCGGAAGGGTAGGCTGTGCGGCTAACGCCGCTTGGAGTTCTTGGTTCTCCCTGCATAGATCAGTGAAAACAGTCCTGAGGTGGTGAGCCTGGATTGCTACACTGTCCTTCGCTATATTGGCAGGAAGTGGGGCATAATGAGCCCTTGCAGTGGGCCATAAGTCAGAGAACGCCTGAGCAGCAATGGTGACCTGCTCCTGTAGGTAGGTCTTCTCCCTAGTCAGCTGATTGCACTATTCAGTAAGCGCCGTGATCTGGTTATGCTGCTCAGTACACCGCTGCTCCAGCTTTGTGTGAATCTGTTCGGCCTTTAGGGCCGCCCGCTGAATGAGTAGGTACAGCTGTGCTGTACTCCAAGGTTCTGCATTAGTCGTGCTGGGTGCGCCCTGCTCCGGCACCCGCTCCTGCGAAGGTTGGCCACTGGCCACTGATCGGTTTGAGGTCTCAGGAGGATGGACCGGCGTCTGCTGCTGCATCGAGGTGGCCATATCGGATTCCGGCCAGTCTTGCTGCGTGGTCTGGTCTGTGGGAGGGTTAGCCGAATCAACCCCAACATTTGCCAGCCGGGTAGATATAGTAGAGGCAGGATCCTGGGGTGTGGCCACGGGGTCAACTGGCGGTACCATGGCTGCAGTACTGGAGGTGACTTCCACCCCGTGGTCACCTCCGAAAAGTTCCCGGATGAGAGGATCTGATACAGTGGCCGATGAGTTGGATGGATTGTAGGAGGTGGCAGGTGGACGGCCAGTGGAGGGAGCGGTGGATGGGGTGAAAGAGGTATGGGGGAGACGAATGTTGAGGAACTCTGACGGATCGATCAGGGGTTCCTCCGGAATCAACGTTCCTGGGAGTGGAGTGGATGGTCGATCATCGTCGGTAAGATCCACCACTGGATCGGTGACAATAATGCGGGCCCTCTTGGATGGAGGGGGGTCTGATGAATCGGGTTCTAGGCCCGTTTCGCCCATCGGTGTGATGATAGGGGTGGCAGAGGTGAATAGGTTGGTGGGGATGGGAGAAATGAGAGGGGCGGTATTGGAGGGAGCACGAGACCGACCGATCTGAAATTCAGAAAAGGAGGGAAATAAAGGGGCACCACTTGAAGCAACTTGGGTTACCACATTAATTCGTCGTACCTGGGCATTGAGGTGTTGTACGATGGGGACCAGTGATTCAGGTAGGTCCTGTGCGGTCTCAGCTGCATCCTATGGAGGTTCCGCCGCAACCTGTGAGGACCCCGCTGCGCCGGTCGCGGCAGGCCGCTGTGCCGACAGCATCCGCTCAAAGTTATATCGGGTGATCCCGTCGCGGATGTGCTTGGTGACCCCCGGCCATGCAGAGACCTCGCGGTGGAAAGTGTCATCATTCAACTGGAATCTGAGGGGCGCCATGTGGAAGGTGGCTTCCGGCACGCAAGTTGGCCGGAGGTAAGTGTGCCTGTGGCTGACCCCAAACCACACCTGCTCACTATACTCATCCAACAGGTGCCTGGGCACCCGTTGCTGGTTAGCCACCACGTCTGTAATCAACCCGTACCACGCCCGAAATGCTGCCGCATTCACCTGTTTGGTGCTGGGGTCCGAGGACACCTGCCAGGGGGTGTATTTCATCGTGAGAGGCTGGCTTGCAGTAGTCTCCGCCGGCATCCGGACGGGAGGAAGGTGCCATTTCCACATGGCGAAAGCTAAAATCAAGTAACCGTAAATGAAACTGGTGGTTCGCTTGTATTTCTCTTCGCAGGTCGCGAAGAGTTCTTTCAGCACAAAAGACCACCAATTCAGCCTGACGCCCTGGATACAGTGCTCAACAATGGAGATTGTATCCAAGGTGCACTCTCCCTTCGTGTAGTGCCGCATCGTCTTGCTAGCGATAAGGTAGCAAGCGAACCGAATTTCTGGCTTATTGATCAAATCAATTTTGGCACCTTTGCCCCCCCGGCGAGTGCCATACTTGGTGTACAGGTCTGAGTCACCCGACTTTCGGGCGCGCTTGGAGGATGTCTGGCCGGCAGTGGAGACATCCGCGCCATTCTAAGACAGCCCTGTAAGCCGATGAATGTCTTCGGCATGAATTGGAATTTCCTCATTGAGCCACAGGGACCCATTCTGTATCCGACTGAGGAGGAACCGGGTGCATTGCAGGGCCGGTCCCGTAGTTCCAAAAATCGGAAGAGTCCTCATATTCATCAAGGACGACTGTTGTAGGCCCCTGAATTCTGGTCGCATCCGGCTGTTGGAGCTGCTGCTTGGCGTGTAATGATGCTCCATGTAGGTCTGCCAATGGAGGTGGGGGAATTCAGCTGGGTCGGACAGATTGGTGTCCATCATCACTGCGCTATCATACTTCCCAATCAACGACTCTGTTCGGTGGATTCGGCTGTCTAACACTAGTTTAGGAACTGATAAGGGAGCCTTCGGCATCTTGGCGCGACGCTGGTAAACTTGGAGGATTCTTCTGGAGTTTCCTTCTGGGTGCGGTGTGCTTTGAGGCTGCAACTGCTCTGGAGTCGTTGCAATTTCCAAATTGAACTGGTCCGTCATTCTCGTGTTGATAACCTTCATGCAAGTTATGTCATCTACTGGCACGAGTGGAGTTGATGAGACTCCATAACGATAATTAATTCTTGCTATCTTTCTTGCCTGCGATAATCGTGCGATCAATCGCATGCCTGTGTGTAATCTAACAGTTTCTGATGGTGTCATGGGGAGATGGGCGGATGCGACAGCTGAAGGAACTGCGGGTGATGGAAAATGATTACGGTACGATTACTGTCTACTTATGGTAATTTATGAAGCAAATCTGAGCAATCCTACGGACTGACAAAAGGACTGACGGAAATGACCTGGAATGACACTGGCACGAGGATGGATCCTACGCGAACGACACGCTGGACTGGTCCGCCCCGACCACAGTCGGTTGCGGTGAGGTACCCGCAACTGACCAGTTATTTGACAGACTGCCTATGAACGGAAAAGACTCCCTACGCTCATCCCGGTTGCGGGAGAGTTATTCGACTAAGCTACTCTACGGGTTCTCTCGGTTGCGAGAGTTATTGATGAAAAGTGAAAGGGACCTACTCCTGGTAGGGTTTCAGGCGTGTGCCATTCACCCACCCAGGGAGAACTGTACCGTCCAGCTGTGCCAACCGAACGGCTCCTGAGTCACGGATCTCGATGACAAAGTAGGGTCCCAACCAGTGCATCTGGAGCTTGCCTGGAAACTTCTGGAACCGGCTGTCATATAAGAGAACTTTGCCGCCAACTTGGAAGGCTTTGGTTTTGATGTGGCGGTCGTGCCACGCTTTCTGTCTGGCCTTCTGAACCTTCTGGTGGAATTCCGCAAGAAATCGAGCCTCATCCAGCTCCTGCAGCTCCTGGAGTCGTTCCTTCAGTGACGCCTCTTCTGAGAAGTGAAGGGACGTTGCGATCAAAAGGCTGGGTACGGTGAACTCGGCGGGAATCACGGCTTCCCGGCCATACACCAGCTGGAATGGCGTCTGGTTGGTCAAACGTTTTACCGTGGTCCGGTAAGCCCATAATGTCGCTGGTATCCGCTCATCCCAATCGTCCCGCTGAGCATTGAAAATTTTAGTCAAGCCCTTTTCAAGAATCTTATTGAAGGCTTCCACCGTACCATTGGCATGTGGGTGGTATGGGCTGCTTTTATGATGCTGAATCATAAATGTGTCCAGTAGTGACTTGACCGTGGCATTAATGAAATGCGTACCCTGATCGCTGGTCAAGCTCCGTGGGCAGCCAAAGCGGCTGATGATGTGTTCAAAGATGAACCGGGCAGTGGTCTCTGCCGAGCAGTCACGTACCGCTGTTGCCTTAGCCCATCGGGTGAGGTAATCCGTGGCGGTAATGATGTACCGGGCCTTGGAGTGTCTGGCGACCGGGGTGATGGGACCTACGAAATCAACAACCCACTTTTCAAACGGCCGCAACACATGCACTGGGTGTAGCGGAAGCTCGTCCCGGTGCGAAGGCCTTCCCGTCCGCTGGCAAACATCGCAACGCTTCACATAGGCCTTACAGTCAGCATGTACCGTCGGCCACCATAGGCCAGCTTGGAGCACCTTCCTTGCGGTGGGTTTCGCACCCACATGCCCTCCCGCAACACCACTGTGACATTCCCACATCACCGCTTCCTGTTCGTGATCAAGAACGCATCTGCGCAACACCTCATCAAGGCCTAGTTTGTAGAGCTGCCCCGCGATCAATTAGTAGTCGGCCACCCGGAAAACCAGGTGGCGTTTCTGGAGCGGGGTGTACTCCTGGGGGCACTGTCCCGTGGTCAGATAAGTGGCAATGTCAGCCAGGTAATCTGGTACTGCTTCGACTTGGAAGAGGTCGGTATCTGGCAGCTGATCGTCCAACGAGCCTTCATTCTCTCCCGTCTCCAACCTGGATAAATGATTGGGACCAACATTCAACCTGCCAGGCTTGACAATCACCTCAAACGTGAATTCCTGGAAAAATAGTAGCCAACGACAGATTCTTCCTTCCAAAACAGGCATATTCACCAGATACTTCAATGCAGAATGGTCCGTGAAGAATGTGAATTTGCTGCCCAGAAGATAGTGGCAAAAATTCTGGAGGGAGTACGCCATTTCCAATGCCTCCCACTCGGTCGTGGTGTAATTCTTCTCCGCATTCGATAACCGACGGTTGGCGAAGTATACGGGGTGGTCAACTGTCGTCTCCTCGGGTTGCGCCAATACTGCCCCGAGTGCAATACCGGACGCATCAATATGCACATGGAACTTCTTTTCCCAGTTAGGATGCACAAGTATGGGTGCCGTCGCCAACTTCTCCTTCAATGTGTCAAGTGCCTTCCTGCACTCCGCCGTCCACTGAAACACTTCTGACTTCCGCAACAGTTTCTCCAAAGGGTCTGTAACTTTTGCATAGTTGCGAATAAACCGTCTGTAGTATCCTGTGTGCCCAAGCAGTGCTCGCAACTGCTTCATGGTCTCGGGGGCCTCCATATGGACGATGACCGCGACCTTGGCGGGATCAACGCAGACCCCTTGCTAGCACACCACGTGGCCCAAGAGTGTGCCGAATGGAACTGCAAAAATACATTTCTTCAAGTTCAAGGAAATCTGCAGCTGATGACACCGGTCAAACATAACACGCAACAGGGAGGCGTGATTCTTCTATAAGCTGTATATGGTCCAGTCGTCCATGTAGACCTCCAGGAACTTGTGAATGTACTCCCGGAAAGCAGCAATGACAATCCGGGAAAACACAGCCGGTGCATTATTCAGACCAAACGGCATAACGTGGTATGCGAATGATCCCCACTCAGTGGTGAATGTAGTCTTTACTTTGTCTTCCTCGGCAATGTGCACCTGATGGTAACCCGAAAACCCATCAGTGAATGAATAAGCTTCGTTTCCCGCAACGTGATCTAGGACTTCATCGCTGAAAGGAGTGGGAAACGGGTCGTGGATGCAGGCATTGTTCAGGCTCCGGTAATCTACACAGACACGGATCTCCGCTTTGTCCTTCTTGTTCTGGATGACAATGGGACTCACCCACTCTACTTCTTCTACTGGAAAGATGAGACCTGCAGCCAGCATCTTGTCAATCTCCATCTTGACCTTCTCTTTGATAAGTGGGTTCAACCGGTAGGGTCGGTGTTTCACCGGCCTGGCCCCCGGTTTCAACGCGATGCGCATTTCACCCAGATCCCCCTTGATCCCCTTCAGGTCCGCAACCGAAGACGGGAACAAATCTTCGTATTCCCGGAGGAGGCTGAAAATTTCTTTTGTTGTCTCCTCGTCCCAGTAATCTCCCACCGTTGCGAGCTTGGGTCTCTTGTCTGTTCCAATGTTCAGCTTCTTTGTCTTTAGGGGCTGTAAATGGACTCCTTCAGTTGTCGGCTCTTCACTGATGCTCCGCTCGCCTTCCCTTTCGTCAAAATAGAGATGCCTGAGGTCCTCTAGACTATCGTCATCCGGATCGCTGTTAATCCGGTGGCAAACCAACTCGCGCCTGACCTCAGGTCGTGACACCACTGGGCCCCCATCAGGCTCGGGATGGCGGAAAAACAAGACCTCCTTGACTGCCTGTAGGGCCCGAGACTCCTGCGCCATATCCCCTTCGAACAAGAAGCACCGCACGAACTTGTCCGCGACGGCCTGCCAAGAGCAAGTGCCCCGTTTTCACTCTTCCTCCAGGTACCAGGCCTGGGGAATTGTACCCAGGGAGTGGATAAACCTGTGGACCCACAGCTCCTCAGGGTACCGGGGGATACACCACTGTTCCTCGCAGGCCCGCAAATGGTGTCGCGGGTCGGAAGTTCCATGATACTTAAGCATAGTACAGGGTCCTTTGTCCTCTTTAAAGCCTGCCTGCAGAGCATCCGCCACGCATTCCCATCGCAACAGAGTGTTGTGGTGATTTTTCCACCACCGTGCCGACGTTGACTGCAAGGCCACATCCAAAAGTGGCATCCGGCTTTCAGCTGGGACCATGTCTTCCACCTTGGTAATAAAAGTATTGACTGCCCGCATGTTTGACAAGGTGGGATATCCGCGGATCTCAGTCCCAACCCATCGGACTTGGGCGATGGAGGCACATCTCCGCGTGGTGGTCTCATACCCCCCTTGCTGCTAGTCTTCCCAAGCGAGTTCAGATCCGAGCTCCGAGCTCTGCACACTCCGCTAACTGACAGAGCCAGTCGCGGTCGGGTTAATATAATCGTCCCGCTTTCTTGTGGTCATCTGATACAGGTGGTCCATCATCTGAGCATCCTCTCGATTGTCCACCGTTTCTGTATATCGCGGGCCCTGATACGGGTCGAGAGGCTGGGTGACCCGTACCTCCCCATCCTCAAAGATCATCAGTTCCTTCTTAAGGTCGATGATGGCGTAATTCTCAAAAGCCCAATTAATGCCGAGTAAGGTAGGATAGGGATCCTTGTCGCCCATGATATCAATAACCTCAAAATCGGTGTATGTCTTCACCCCTGCAACGTCGACCTCGACACCCTCGAGCCGGCCGATTGGCAAAATGCAATACTGGTTCGCCATCCTGAGTTGGATTGGTGAGTAGGCTAGCCGTGGCCTTCCAAGAGCCTCCCATGTCTTTCGTGGTAGAATGTTGACGTCGGACCCCAAGTCCAACATGGTGTTGCTGATTTGGAACCCGACGACCTGCGTGTTAAGCCAGAATTCTTTGCCTGTTCGTTGCTTGTTCCGCTTGACACACTGCACGTATTGAGGGCCAGCGTCCGCCGGATCTCTAAGTTTTATGCGCCCCTGCAGTGCTCCGTCCAAAGCATGCTTGAGCTGTCGCCGCATCGCAGCGTTGTCAACAATCCTGAGGAATAGCCGGAGCCAATCCTCGACCACAGTACCTGCGACATTCTGCGCACCAGATTCCGGCAGCATGGGCTCCTCCAAACCTCCCTCGTTCCACAACTGGTCGAACGCCTCAACTGCCTCCTGGAAATACTTCTTCTGGACTTCGGGCCTGATCAACTTCTTTGGGGATGCCGGCCGAACCACTCGTGCTGGCTCCTTCCTGTGGGCATCCTCTCCAGTCTTCTTTCCACCCCTCGTCACGATTGCGACGTTCTGCAAGTCTGGGGCAGCAGTCCCTCGCGGCTATGAGTTTATCAGATTCGCTCCCCTCTGCCTCGCCCGTTCTTCCCACTTCTTGATGAGCTCCAGACAGTCTTCTGTAGCGTGGGCGTTGACCCGGCACTGGGAACACCAGGGTTGTCACGAAAGGGGACATTATCGAGCCACATGACCCTCCTGGTCACAGTTGTAACATTTTACCGGACCGCGTCTACCTGTGCGGCCTCCCCGCATGCCTCCGCCTCTTCCCCTCGGAGCCTCGTTCACCCTGTAGGAGGGATGATCCAGTCGATCCGCAAGTGCATCGAGCGCCCTTCACTGCTCAATGTTGTGAGTCGTGGACACGCAAAATTCGCAGTACACATTATTCGGGACCGTGGAGTACTTCTGTAATATCGGGCACATCCGGGGAGGATGCCTCAAATAATCGTAAAATCTCTGATTTCAGTGGAGAACCTTGCTGCGGGGAACTCCAGATAAGTCCGTTAAGGGCCGGGGCATCTCGCGTGCTTGCCGCCGCGCTCGCCACTGTGCTGCGGACCCCCCCGACGGCTGGCATCGAGGGTCCCGTCTCTCGCGCCGCGCAAATCGAGGGCACTCGGGTCATGACGTGCTCCCACTGTGCAATGAGTACACCAAACATTCGTCGCTACTGTCTCGATTTAATGGAAGTTCCTTGAGCTTTTCAAATAAGAGGAAATCAGAACAGAACTCATCAAAGAAGGATCTTGCGGGGCCGCCCCCCCCCCCGATATTCCTAGGGGTAGCTCGCCATAGCTTCAATCTTCATGGCCTGCTCCAAAGCGTTCTGCAGATTATCAATCTTCTGCTGAGTGAGAGGGGTTCGTGTCAAGGGGAGCAGAGCCTTGATGAACCAGTCCCTCTGGTGGTTTGGATCGATCGGGTAGCTCAGTTTCCTGATCGCATCCTTGAATCGCCGCATCAACTCCCACGCGGTCTCACCTTCCTTCTGCTTAATTTCCCACAGCTCGGACAGGCCCTGCTGGTCTGTCTGGGGAAGCTTGAATTCGCGGACAAAATCCCGCTTCACGTCCGCAATTACGGGGTTAGGATGAGCCTCAGACCACTTAATAAACCATCGCAGAGCCCTCTCTCTGAGCGTGGTTTGGAATTCTATTAACTTCCCTGCATCTGGCGTCTGGCGAGCCCTCCAGATGGCTTCGCATAGGTACCAGTGTTGCTCTACATCATCATTGCCCCGGCCAGAGAACTCTGGATACCGGGTGAAAGATCCAGCCATGTGTACTTGCGGAGAATTGACCAGGATAAAGCCTCCAGGTCCTGGTTATGTAACGGTCCCACTAGGAAAAATACCACTACTAGTAACACTGCTGTTACCGGACGTTACTGACACTGATGAACTATTGTATGACCGACTCAATGCTTGTAACTGAATAAAAATATTACTTAAAGGTTGATACAATACCAGGGGAAGGTTGGGATCCTGGCCATGCAGAAGGTGAGAAGTAGGGCTGCCTGGAGGGGTGGGTGCCGTCTAATCTTGAAACATCCGCTGCATCACGCCGTGCCATTCATCATCGAAACTCTCTTCAGGCTGCATCTTTCCGTTATCTTCGCTAGTCACAATCTCTCTTTCTCGCGTCGCTGGGCTCCCATGCACCCACTGCACTTCCACTGCTGTCCCGTTTTCTTCCCGGGTATCCAAAACCATAATTCCTGTCCTCTGAGGTGCCTCCTTCTGATTTTTCCTCTCGATCTCTCTTCTCTTCAAATCTCGCATTACCCTTCTTCGCCACCTATTGGCGATCTGTGCCCACCGATGCGCACGTCGCTCCTGCAACTTGCATGCGGCCTCAACATCCATTCCCCACCCCTACTTTCACATTCTACACAGCATCGGTTCCCTCAACCCTTCCCCCAGCACGGGAGGTTTACGCTTCCATACTTGTTTTGTGGAATTCAATCAACCCTTCGTCCACCATCAGAGCTTTGACCCATAGCGGAATCTCCTTTAACAACTTCCCTCTTAGCCTTGAGTGGAAAACAGCCTCGGCTTTCGAGAAGGATTGATAGCACTTAGCAGCAAACTCCACCGTGTATCCTTCCAATGTGGTCCTTACCCAGAAATCCACTGCACGGGTTAGTTCCGTGTCTACCCGATGCAGTGCCACCAGATCTTCGTGCGCCCACCTGCGGTTTATCTTCCGCAAGCCTTCTTGGGGCAGCGTCGCTCGTAACCTCCGCAACCAATTGTAAAGGTCTGTAGGGAACCTTCCCCAGAAAATTTCGTATGTATCACTGGCTGAGTCGGAGAAAAGAACAAGCTCCTTGATCGCCGCCTCCTTTTTCTTGGTCAGCTCTGCTTGCTGAGCAATGAACTGGTCAAGATGATCATCCCACCATCGCCGTATCGCTCCTTCAAAAATCCTCGATACCATGATCTAGATCCCCTCAGAACATGCAGGTCCCGGCAACGAAACCATTTGTTGGCGAGAAGTCAGGTCTCGCGGACAAGACCCAGGTTCAAGAGTTGTGGCGAACAAAGGGGTCCGGTGTAGTCTAGGTACACGCCGGCATTTTCACCCTACTTCGGAGAGCAGTGCGTCTCACCCGAGGCGTGCTGCAACCACATGCAGAAGGGGATGAGATCAATGGCAAGGAACAAACCCGCAACTCATGAAGGACAGTGCATCGATTACATATACAGAGTTATATCCGCAAGATCACTTAATAAGCATTCAGACAATTGCAAATAAAATTTTAAACCAACATAAACACATTACAATCACATAAACACCTTATTGAGACAACAACCTTCCATTGTATTAATCTCTTGGCCAAACACATGATTACATGGCATTCTCACTGATAGCTTACAAATCTGATACAGATGGATTTCGGAACAGAAAGGCAGAATGGAGAAGATGAGGAACCATAGGAAGGACATGCATGATTCTTCCACAATCGCTCTGTGCGTGTTTCCCTGTCTCGAGCCTCGCAACCTCTTCAGCATCCTCTTTGTTTTAGCTGGGTGACTGTTATTTATTCACCCGCTCTTGCGACTATCAGTTCCTCTGTGGCTTTACTTTAGCTTCTCCCGGCTTCTCTCCTGTTATCTGCGTGTTCCACTTTTTGTCTTCTGCTGTGTGTTTCCTTCATCTGCACTTGTCCCTGTTCTATCTCCAGCTATCGCATGCTTCCGCGCCACCTTGATAGCTCCGCGACTCCTGGTAGTTGCGGCACGGTCGTGGTTGCCATGTGTATTCATAACGCAACTCAAAAAAAGGGTCAAAATTCAAAATGTCTTAGCCAAGATTTCAAAACTAAACAAAAACAAGGGCCCCAACAACCACTGCAACAATGAGTTTTTGCAACATAGTTTGAACAAAATATAATAGTATTTCATTTAATTATTTTCTTGTTTTGAAGATGGTGGAGAAGTGGACCTTGATCATTCAGGTTTGGTGCCATCCAAACCCAGGCCAAGTGCGGATTAGATTTGTGCTTTACAATGAAGCGCTAAATCAAGTATATCAAAATAGTAGAGAAATTCTTGACAGAACCACCAACAATGAAGCTTATTATCTTTCCTTAGTTGATGGGATACCAGAAAAAAGTAATTATGGTGCAAATGAAATTTTCATTTACACCAATTTAAAATTGATAAGAAATCAAATGATTGGAATTTATCAATTCAAAAATCAAAATTTGAAATCCCTTCACAAACAAGCAAAAAAAATTACTTCATAATTTCAAAGCTTTACCATAACTTACTAATCAAATGTTAAAAGGGTTGTTGATGACATGCTCTGTGAGGAAACATCCAATGGAGGTATATGTGCAAGTTATGTGGAGGAGTTTGCATGTGCTTCATAAATTTTCATTCACTGTCATCGATATACGTGGCTTGTTAATGAATGCATTATTATTGATATTGTTATCGGGGTTAATATGGTGTTCTTATTTCGTATGATGTGATTGTAGCAACAAAAAAAACCATTATGTCCATCATTGTTGATGTATTTATCTGAGATTTTTTTTATTTTTAATATACGCGCTCACTTTTTTTTTTTGGTACCTTTTTGATATCTCAACATAATGTGTATGTAAGGAATGTATTTTTCAATCAATGCTATTAATGTAATTACATTGTGATTACAGTTCAGTTAATGGAATTACATTGTGAGTATGATTCATATGTGTCATTTTGATTACAATTCAATTGTATACAAATTTATTTTAGTTCAGTTGTGTGATTTTTTTTATTACAGTTCAGTTGTGTCAAATTGTTGGAAATACTGAGAGGGGTGGGGGGATCAATATTTCCTTTTAAAATTGTTATTTTACCTATTAATATCATAGTTTTACATAGAACCCAAAATTGAACAACAAAATAAATATTTTTATTAACAAATGGTGAGGAATCTAACCCTCAATTACAACAATTCAATTTCCATTTTATACAATCACACATATGATGCCTTCAGGGCTCCAACCCTAGAAGAAGACTCCAATCTTCAACAAGCAAGGCTCCAAATTTTACTTCAAGTCTCCAACCTGGTGATCCACCAATATCCAACTTGGGCTCCTTAAGGAATCCAATACTCCGTGCAATATAGGTTCTAAGGATAATCCTTTAGGTCCAAAAGTATTTCAAAATATGTTAGAAAATGAGACCTTAGAATTCATTCAATACTTCTTAAAATTTCCGATCAAGGTTTCCAACAATTTACTACTCCAGAGGTTATCTCTATCATAAAAATTCGAACACCAAAAATTCCACATATTCGAGGGTACAAGGGTTTACTTTTGGATAGGTCCGAAGTGTGTTGAGATGGCCTAGGATGAAGAGAGATATCACAGTTCGAAAATTTAGAGACACAGGTCGAAATTGTAGAGGAATACTATAGTCCAAAATTCAATGAATTTTTAGATGTCTTGTTTTCAAGAGAGATAGAGGTCTCCTATAGAACAGGGTGTTGTTGTCCACCATGAAAACTGGATATGCAATAATAAAAGAAAATATCCCTTACAAAATTATAGCAGTCGAAATATTACACGAAGAACGTTTACACTCTTTCTCTCTCATAATTTTCTAGTTCACGAGTTGTGAAGAATTCTGCTCCTTGCTCCTATGTCTTTTTTTTTTTTTTTTTTTTTTTTTAAATCTGCGGTTGGATATTGCATAAAAGAAAATAACCCTCATAGAAGTATAACCATTGAAATATTCCACCAAGAACCTTTACTCTGTTTCTCTCTCAAACTTTTCTAGTTCATGATATGTGCAGAATTATAGGGGTATCATGTTTAACAATGCAAGGGTTTGTACCTAGGATTTTTCACTTAAGGTTTTCTCCTTGAAAATGCACCTAGGATATTGCGCTTAGGGTTTTGTTGTAGAAAATGCACCTAGGGGTTTACACCTAGGGTTTTCACTTAGGGTTCTGAACTTGTTGCTAGGGTTTTTAACTTGTAGCTAGGTTTTTTCCATCATCATTAGTGATTCTTATATATGATTTCTCACATTGTCTTGCTAGGGAAAATTTCATGCTATGTGTTCTTCATGTGTTCCTCATCCATTAACATTGTCTTTATCAAGGTTTTATTCATCCATTATGGTAAGGGAATATTTAATACTTAGTATTTCATGCACTTATAATATTATTTAGTGCTTCATTCATGCATTCATTGCTTAGGCCATTTTAGGGAACTTTCATCAATGCATATTAAGGCTTACTTTACCAAGGTATTTTCAATGAACCTATGGTTTCATTACCTGAGGTTTCCATATTTAACAATGTAAGGGTTTTCACTTAGGGTTTTCTCCTAGACAATGCACCTAGGGTTTTGCACTTAAGGTTTTCTCATAAAAAATGCACTTAGGGTTTTGAACTTGTAGCTAGGGTTTTCCCATCATAATGACATACCCTAGAGAATGTTAGTGCTTCTTATATATGGTTCATGACATTGTCTTGCTAGGCCATATTTCATGCTAAAGTTTCTCCACATGTGTTGTTCATCCATTATGGTAAGGGCATATTGAATGCTTAGGATTTCATGCACTTATCATATTAATTTAGGTCTTAATTCATGCATTCATTTCTTAGGTCATCTTAGGATTTCATAAATGCATATCAGGGCTTGATTTAACAACTAATTTTCAATGCAACTAGGGTTTTCATCTTCAACAAGAAATGATAGGGTTTCATTACCCAAGGGTAACATATTTAACAATGCAAGGGTTTCCACCTAGAGTAATGAAACACCTTCACAAAAAGTACCAATATCACCACAGGAAGCTTCGCATCTAATCTAGGAATTTATACTTAGTTCGAAAGAATAAATGGAGTTTCAAGGATGCAATATGCAAAAAAACTTCTAGGAACATTCATTCATTCATTATCAATGAGTAGCACATGCAAAATTTATACAAGTATAATGAGTTTGTATTATTAAACAATCCCCTAACAAATTATGTGAGATACCCTTGCTTACAAGCCAACCAATATAACTTATATATCAATCATTATTATTTAATTTTTCCATAATAGCATTTTTCCAATTTATAGATACAACTTCATTTAAGGGATAGAATTGTATAACTAACCAAACAAACCATTCAATTGCTATTAATTCCTTCATTATCAATGCTATGCGGAATTATGAATTACAGATAAATCATTGTTCCCTAGACAGGTGCTAATCTAGAAAAACATTTCAAAGACTTTACAACTATCTTTCCTAAATGTAAACAGACACACATAATGAAATAAGAAGCTTACTTGGAGTCCAAGCGCTTGCAAAATCTCCTTCTGTTTCTTTTGTTGTAGCTTCAAATTCTAGTCGGCTGTGCAAAATATTTCCTGCAAGAATGAACACTGAACAACAAGAGATAGCAATAATACAAATGTCTATTCAAGTTATTTAGCTAAACCAATAAAGCATAAACCATATACATAAAATAATAAATCATGATATGGAAAATCAAAGCTTATATAGATGCATATAGGGAAAAATAAGCAGTAATCTTTGTTAATGATAGAAGGGGAGGTTACAAACCAGTGTTTGATTTAGTGTCACCATCTCTAGCAGCATCCCAACCTCATCATAATGCAGATATCTCCAACAATATATTACTCAAATCAAATCCTCAATTGAATTTCCACCAACATTTCTCTACACAAATTCTTCCTTCTCAAACGCTAAGATTCGTGCTCAATTTATAGAGGAGCCGAAGGTAATTTTAAAATAAATGAATTTCCAATAATAGGTAAGAAATGTTCCTAATCTTGTAGATGTCAAATGGACACATGGATTTGAATTTTGACACATGTGATCTCTTATAGAAGGCACTAGCCAAGTGGAGATTTCAGAACAATGAGAATTTCACTCCTAATGTAACCAATGCACCCATGAGTGTCGAGAGTGCTTTGCAGAGTAGCCTTGCATAACGCTACCTACATATGCAACAAAATTAGTCCCTTTAGAGGCAACGTTGATGAGCTCTCATATGATATATTATAAACTTCAAATCTTGGAAACCTTTGCAGATGAAAGTCTTTAATGATTTGTCTTGTTCTTTGTCTTAGGGCCTGTAGCAACTGAAATGATAGGAGATGATAGACCCTATTCATTGGTCCTGGAGATGATGCCCAGTTAACCAGGTCATTAGGAATGATGCCCAAATTGACCTATAACAATCAAAATCTTCAACCATGAGATCAAGTGAATTGAATTGAATCACGTTCTGGCATGCATGAAAAAAAAAACAACTAAGCCCAAAAAATAATGAAAATAAAATGAACAACCTGAAAATCAATGAAGTTAACTTGATAAGACTAAAAAATTATAATATGCATTCAAGGATAACTAATAAAATGTAATCAATAATTTTTAAGGCACATAATTTTAGGATTGATTGTAATGGTGCATGGGCCCACAAATTTTCACGCAAACACACTTTAAATTATTATGATGGAAAATATGGTTTGCATATAAATTGCATCAATTGTAGAAATTCCTAATGGAGTAGTCACTCTCCCATTCCAATGATTGTCATGGCGAAAAATCCCGACTGCGTACAAGGATAATATCCCGTGAGCACAACAACAAAGAACGTTTGATTCCAAATGTAGGTTTCATTTCATGACACCACATGGTTACATTATTAATTATTACATGATTACCCTTGAATCTTCCATCGCTTTCCTTTCTCCCACATTCAAAATATTTCACTTTCCAAACACAACTATAACCACTCTGAACTCTGAATAAAGATAGGAGGACTAAGAGTTCGCAAAGAACCTGCTGAAAAATTTCCACACAAATTTAAATTTCAACACATTACACCATTTTTTGAGCATGCCGACTGGATGGAGCATATTTGCAGATTGCAGGAATATAACGATGAAATAGCTCTAGAGTTTTTAGTGCATTACACGGAGGGTATATTTGAGGTAGCAGGGAAAGTAGTGCATGCAACAGACTTAAGAAATTGCAGAAGTGAAATGGTTACCCTTGATGGGAGAACAATGGTATGCGCCTTGAAAACCCCCAACCTAATGTTTTGCGACAATTCCTTGAGGTAGGCGAATGGTTATAGAAGATAAACACAAGATTTGAGAGGAAGGAATTACCACGACCCTGGAATGATGTTGAGTTTCTTGTCCATATAATTTTCACGTGCGAATGGAGGTATGTAGTTTTTTATCACCAATACCTCTAGTTGTTAGACCACTTGCATCATGGCAGATTAATTAACATGCCTTTTTTTCTTAAAAAAACCCTAGAGCATATGTCCCGATCGATAAAAAAATCAAAGCGACCATTAAAAACTATTCCCCACCATTTCCTCATTAAAATTTTGGTGGTTAGTGCATTGGAAAGGGAGGGGAGAACTTGGGATGAACTAGTTGGAAGGCCATTACATGCTGATGCATCTACCCCACTGGAGGATTCCCTAGAAACTGCAACTCCACCACATGACCTCGCAGCTACAAATCCGCTCTCATGACCTCGCAATTGCAACTCCGCCCCATGACCTCACTGCTTCAGAAATTCCCACATAACCTTTCCATATGGCGAAAAAGCCACCCAATGTTCAAACTATGAGGTTTTATAAGGATTATGCTACTAATTACCCACAAAAGGAAGATGAACAAGATGATGATGAAGAAGTAGAAATATTGGGGAGTAAACTTGACACCAGAATATTGAGAGGATACAGGAAGCACTCGACAGTGGTGCCAAAAGCCAAGAAGAAGAGGATATAGAAAGGTCGTGTTGCTGCACTTCCTGAAACCCTCCCCTTTGTTATAGAAGAAATAATGGATGAGGTTTCCCCTGAAGATACATAAGAGCATCTACATGATGTATTGATGGAAGAAGGATTCATGGAGCAAGGATGCATGCAACAAGGATTCATGGAACAAGGATTCAACCACCTTGCTAACAAAAAATAACCAGTTGAGAAGGTTCCCTCTGCTGATACACAAGAATCACCAGAAAAAATAATCCATGTCCATGAGTACATATGAGAAGTAACCCCATGTTACGGAGGAGAGGCCCTTGCCTCAATTTAATTGATGTATGGGGATGATGAGGAGGACCAAGAAACCGCACTATAATTGACAAATAAGGATGTTAAAACAATAAGTACCCCTTCATATATTCCTCTATATATTTTGTTGTTAAGGAAGAATACGGTTTTATAGATGAAAAACAAACAAAATCAAAACATAGTTAAAAACCTAATAGACGATCTCAAACAAAAAAATTATTTTGAAAGATTAAATTGCCTCGACCAAGTTGCAGACTCCCTACCCATGCATGTCATAGATATACTTTTTCCATGGGTCCAATAAAATATACCCCTTGGAAAAAAACAAACCAATGAAATTACTGTGCAAACAAAGGATCAAGAACCAAAGATGAAAATGACCAAAGACACAGTTGTGCAAACAAAGGAACAAGAACCATAGATGAAATTGACCAAATAATTTGATGTGCACACAAAGGACTAGGAACCAAA
This sequence comes from Pinus albicaulis, assembly GCA_034641835.2. Lineage (NCBI taxonomy): Eukaryota > Viridiplantae > Streptophyta > Pinopsida > Pinales > Pinaceae > Pinus > Pinus albicaulis. The sequence goes on along the minus strand of JAXQQM020091848.1, from coordinate 193,440 downwards.
GATCAAATTGACCAAAGGAACTGCTGTGCAAACAAACGATGAGGAACTAGAGGATAAATTAGCCGTTTATACCCTCTTATAAGGGAAAACTAATACCTTTCCAAGATACGAAAGGATAATTCGTGACCTTTGAAAGAAATGGGAAGACTATATAAACAAAGTTAAAGGAGAACATAAAACCACAATGGTTGAGCTACAAAGGAAGGTGAAAAGGATGAAGAATGAGAAGAAACAACTCGTACAATTAATGTATGGTGTAATTAGTTGTGGGGATCCTTCAACTAATTAAAACATGTACTTGGCGGAAATATTTCTGATGTTTAAAATGATTGATATCATCAACAATAATCCTTTCTAGGTTGAATACATAAATGGTTTCATAGAAGCATATAGGGCCTATACGAATATAGATAAACACTTGATTTGTGAATTGTAGCAACACAATTTCTATTATCTTTTAACAAAAGATGGAATCCTAACTCTTATGTAGGGATGTACAATTGAGAGCCTTTGTATATTATTTGAGAAATCAAGTCCGTTGGGTGGAAGCTCTTAAATTTTTTAAACAAAATTCCGATAATATTCTATGGGTTAGAGGAGAATATGAAATACATGTATAGGTGATAAAAAAATAACAAGAGTTGGCTAGTTTGTTATAGGAAGTGAAGATTATCGCTAGGAACAAACAATAGACCATTTCATATTACACATATTAGATTCAAATATTGAACGTGACATAGAAGAAGGATGTAAAGCAAGGTGTGATACCTCAAGAAAACAAACCAGAAATAAATATCCATTTAACTACCTAAACTTAAAGATAGCCTTAACAAGGGTTTATAACTAGATTATTTTCATGGAGCAATGTGGGAATAACTAGATCGGTCTTAGATTTCACTATCCAATGATTTGGCCGCCAACAATGATATATAAAAAGTCCTATAACATGAAAAGAATAAGAAGAGTTTGAATGATGAACTGAAATAATGGAAACAACATGGTATCTTCGTCCTCGTGAAGTAGGAAACCGTGATTATAGTATCAACAATATTCATGAACATCCCCCTTCATTCTTAGATTTAGAGTGACCATTGTATTCTTGCTGACAATCACTCCCTCACTATTGTTGACATTTCCCCCCTCACTGTTGTTGACACATTGGCTCAGTGTTGCTAATAGTCATTTCCACTCGTGCGGGAACTCATAACAAACATGTAATATGGATGTTGTAATTTATAATATTCTCCAATAATATATCACAATTAAATTCGAGAAGTTATAAAAAAATGGTAAAATTGTGTTTGACATGTTTTGTTACAATTTCGTTGCATTTCCGCTGCAAATTTTATTAAATTTTCGTTGCTTTTATTCCAATTGAGATATTAGATTCATGATTAAACACCAATATATGCAAGCATAAAGAAAGTATGGAACAACCCTGTGAAGTATATCTTCCATAACATACTAAATAATCAATGTATTTAAATATTGAGTGTAAATGCATGGAGTTATTTGTTGACCTTAATTGACAATTGGGAAAAATTTCCCAAATCAAAAAACATAGTCTCATTGCCTATCAAATATGCATGATCATATTCAATAAAAGAATAATATATTAAATACATGCAATACACTAATAAATATTAAAATCAAATTGAAAACAAATATATCACAACAAACCTAGAAAACCATGCATTGTTGGAGAGAGGGAGACCTTGCTTGAGTGGTTCAAACTCAAATGGTTCATCTTCATCTGCAACGATATTCGAGTTAGTTTGCAATCTTGCATTTTATTTTATTGTTTTTCTTATATTTTTTGGGTTCAAGAAACTCTTCTTCCTCTTAAAAGATAACTAAAATTCACCCAACCCACATGTGAATTCATAATGTATAATATGAATATTATTGGCTTCATCCAACAATTTGTTAACCAAAGGAATAAATTTTCCAGTCTTTCTCAAAGTAGCAAGAGGAATATTTCGAAGCAGGTCCATGTAGCCAAATGAATCCTTTTTGGCCAACTAAAGTCCTATAACATTTACATCAACATTGTGACTATCCATGGAAAATGTGTTTTCATCTTCACCAAGATCCAATATTGGATCTATATTTATCTCAGGAGAGTCCTTGTATGAATCGGTTATGCTCTGATGATTTAGTAATTGGTTTGAAGCCATTAAACATGAACATAATTGACTCACCTTTATGGCACGCTTGCAAATGTTGCCACAGATAGACCATGGGAAATCACAAGTTATGCAATTTGTGCGATGACAAGTGACAAGATACTAATTATTAAGTTTAGATTGACTCCTCACCTAAAATGCATGAGACATTTTCTCACGGGGGATGCAATCGCTTTATGTAATTCTTTTTTCTTTTTCCATTGATGATTCAAACTGTTTCTCTTTCCTGTAATTATTCAAAAAATATTCCTTTTTTAGAATTTCCTTAAACGATAACGAGGTTCAAAATTTTTTAGAAGAATATATATCAACCAATCCATCCTACGAGCACATTTATTTCTTCTATCATATGGAAAGTTTGTCTTTAGTTAATAGTGATATCACTCCACAACATTGTTTGTCTCTTGATTTGCATGGGGAAAATCCTGACAACATTTTACCCACATCCCTAATTTCAAAAAAATTGGGTTAATGAAGATATTTCATCTGTATAAAAAAAAGAGAAATGTAATAAAGATTTTGTCAACTTACAAATCTTGTCATCGAAAACCCAATTCTTGTGGAAATAGTATAGGAACTTATCCTCATTAGAAAATTTGTTGAAGAAATAATTAATTGCATATCACAATCAAACCCAAATAACTAAACATATATTTTGCTATTTCTAGACCACTGGCTAATCCATTCACATTTTTTAGCTATGTGGAAACATACATGCGAAACACACAAGATAAAATTTCACCTTGTGATTCTCCTGCCACTTTCAATTCATTTCAATCGCATTTTTTTTAGAATAAATATAAGTTGTATTGTAAATAAGAAGATTGAAGTTACCTTAAAGCACTTATTTCAACCAATGCATCATCAACCATGAAGGCATTAAATTTCCAATTATAATCAACTTGGTGAAACCTATGTGTTACACCATATTTTGGTCATCTAACCTATTATCATTAGATGGACCCAAGTACACCATGTAAGACCAATTTTACCCTAAGTAAAATTGCTTTCACTATGAAAATAACTTAGTAAACCACCTTTATTAAGTTGTTTATGGTCTAAACAGGAAACCCCATGAGGAAATATTAAATAAATCTACGTTTGTTTGATCCTCAAGGAATAATTAGTTAAAATAAAAAACACTTTAATTAATATTCCTGGTTATATTTAACCCAAAACAAGAAAATTAATTAGATAAATCATTATTTATCTTATTATTTTCTAAGAATAATAATTTAAACCTTATTCAAATAATATTGTTTGTTAAATATGAATAAATCACCGTTAAATAATTAAATAAATCATTATTTATTTAATTATCACTCAACCTCATCCTTAAAATGATAAATAAATCATTTATTTATTTATTATTTACAAATAAAGGATTTGACCCAAGTCAAATTCCTTTTCCCTCCAACAAATATAATAAAATATTCCATAAAAGTTGGATCTTGATTTGGCTAATAATAATTTAATTATGCACCAATATCTAGACTAATTCAATATTTTGTTATAAATAGAAGGGTTTTCCCATTCATTTACCACCTTTTGTTGCCTAAACATCACTTTGGATCTATACTTTTGGTCTGACTTTGATCCACCACCATAGTCATATTTGCTACCATTTTTGTCTAGGTTTTGTACACCATCAAGAGAGAGAAATTTTAGATCTGAAGTGTTGAGGATTTAAAAAAACCCATCCCATTGAGGAGAACTGGTAACACCCTTCTGTGCTTTCCTCCCAGGTACCATTAATACAAAATTCATTCAACATATTCTTGTCTTTTCTATTGGATGCATGGAGTAAATCTTGTTTTTTCTACTGCTTAATATCTTCTAATGCATAGATCTAGATTTTTGCATCATTTATCTTGATCACCTAACTGCAGATTTGAGGATATTGGCAGCTATATTTGTTGTTATGGCTATTTTTTATGCACATCTAAAGTGGTATTTTTTCGTACACTTGGAATTAAGATTCATACTAATAGCTCGCGACTCCACATGGGTTTATGATTATGACCTCTATAGTTTTTTTGATACTTGCATATCCAGCTGCTTCAAACCCTAGGATTTCTCTTCAGCCTCTTGTTTTTGCTTTTATTGGTGTTTTTTTTAACCTATAAAACCCTAAAACATTAAAAATTCTAACTTCCGTGTGTTTTCGGACCTATTACGCAGGAGACAGACATCAGCTGCAATTGAGACGAGAATTTTTCTGAAATCTACCGCCGAGAGTGTTGGAAGTGTAGGTCGCACTTTTTGGCCCAAAAAAAGTGACCTGGACCCTCAGGACGCACCTTTCAGCCCAAAAACTGTGACCTTTATTGAAAATAGGTCAAAAACTGCGACCTGGACTTTTTGCAGGAATTTTTCTGAAAGTTTTCTGGGTTTGTCTAAGCCTCTGTTCAGGGTTGTCTGATCTTCGTCTCTGCCCATTTTGGACCTGTACTTGTTCTGTTTTTCTCAACTAAGTGGGAACCTAGCCCCCTAGGGCTTCAGTACCCTCCACTTCTTGTAGAAGATTTTTTTCTATTTCAGGTTGTCTGAAATTTCAGAGTCTTCATCCATTTTTCAGATCTAATACCTCACCTTCAGATCCACTTCAGATCAGCTTGTTATCCATCCAAATCACCTCATTTATATTTTTTTTGTGTTTTCCTCTAGGGTTCACTCTGTTTCCCTCTAGGAGATAGCCTTTCACCACCTCATTTACAACAATTTTTCCTCTGATTTGTTGCTGTTTTCTACACCAATTTCGAGCAGATTTTTCCTTTACATCCCTGTCCCCCCTGACCTTAGATCTATTGGCTATTTTATTGTGTTTTTATTATTTTTTTACTCGCCTACAGACTAGTTGTTGAGAGACCCACCTCCTTGGGTTTAGATTATTGCATTATTAGCTGTTTATTTTCTATTTTTGCAGGCTTATATACTGTCATTTGTAGGTTTATTTGTAGCTATACAACACACTTTTTTTTTTCTCTACAAAATTCTGGGTTTAAAAATTAAAATTTACACACTTCACACACACACGCTAAGTGAAAAAGGGCTTGGTTAATACCACCAAGCAAAGACTCTAAAACATTGAAATAAATTGATCTTGCACCTTATTGCCCTTGTTTCGACATTGTAATTAGTTGATCCTGCACCTCCCTACCCTTGTCGGTCTCTTTTTCCTTTGTACCGTGTTTGTGTCATCATGATTGCACCACCAAGGCATTTATCCTAGAGACTTCTTGGCCTTCATCCTCAGTTTCCGGTAGGAATACTTGCTCCTCTGCGTAGGATACGAGTCAGTCCTCCACCGAGTCCGAACTCCGACTCTTCTTCTGGTTCATTGGGTTCTCCTTCTTGTTCCACCTTCGATTCTCCCCCTATCACCTTCACCATGTCTAGTGAAGGACCTAATGCTGGTGGTAACCCCAGCCCTCATGTTGGGAATACCACTAGCAGGACCGCAACAGACACTACCCCGGCTACACCCTTGCTCCCCTTCATGGCAGGCCTCAGCCTTCCCGATTTTGACCAGTTGATAGATGAACCTATACACCATGATGCTAGTTGGCCTGATATGCCGATGAAGCTCCCTTCGAACATCCCCAAGTTTGAATGCCTTGCTAGAGAATATCCTACAAATCATGTTCGATATTTCTAGATGTGGTGTTCGTCTAACTCCATTACCGATGACTCTGTCTGTCTTCGGTTGTTCCAACATACGCTTACAAGTGAAGCTTCTAAGTGGTATTTTGATCAGTCCCCTTCCTCTGATACCACCTTTGTGACTATTGGCTAGGCTTTTCTGTCTTACTTCCAGCTTCGCCTTTGTTATGACACTGGTACCGAACTCTTGACTTCTTTCCGTCAATCGTCTGCAACCCGCCTGTTCGACCATGTCTAGGAATGGCGGTGAATAAAGAGCCTATGTCAAGCCCCTAACTTCGAAGACCATGTCTACATAGACTGGTTCCTTATATCTCTTTTGCCACCTATTAGGAAAGATGTCGCATCGCACTTTCCTTAAACCGAAGAAGCCGCTCTCCAAATTGCGTTAAAGTATGACCTGATCTACGCTCAGTCGGGTTACGTTTATACCATTCTACCTGATCTTCCCAGACACGGTGGTGCCAACGCACTGGGGGCATCTCACGCCACCGATGGTATCATTGGAGCTCTCTCTAATCCATACGCTCAACCTCCCATGGGCTATGGCTTTCATCAAGGGGGGCCAGCACCTCTTGCACTTTTTCCCCTCTCGGTAGCACGTATCCAGGATACGGAATGCCTCATATTTTTTCCCAACATCCTGTTTACCACACTATTACCCAACCTCCTTATTATTCGTATCCACATCTTGGTGCTCCAGCTCCTCCTACATTAGCAACACCTCCTCCCTTGCCTTCTCAACCCCCACAACAGTAGCCACCGCCCCCTCAAGGGCGGGTGTATGAAAAACAGGGCGCGACTAATCCTCCTCCCTCCAAAAAGAAGAGGAAAGGCACTCAAAATTAGTCTGCTCTTGGTAATCCTGGACCTAATCCTCAAAATAATTCTCCTAACACTACTAACCAGCAACAAGGCACCCAGCCCAAGCAGGACATGCCTGTTCGCACAAACAAGCCTTATTCTTGTTGTGGTGTTTATGGTCATTACACACATTATTTTCCTCTTTTACCACAGGTGCAATAGCTATGGGAGTCTAAAGTAACATTGCGAGGACAACAAGCCTCCCCTTCCGTCCCTCCCAGTGCTACACCTAGTCAACTGGCTGTGCTTACTGATCCTTTCCCTCAACAAAGATTTGTGGCTACCCAACCACCTGAAGGTAAAGTGGCCACTCAACCTCTTCCATCTGGTACCTCCAATTACCAGATTCTCATGATGAACTCTGATCAACCTCTAACCATAGACATCAATCTTTAGACTCGGTCCCGTCAGTACAACAAGCCTCCCACTACGTCTGTCCTCGAGCCACCTCCTTCAGTCTCTACAGAGCCTCTTTCGAAACCTAATGGCCCCTTTCAGATCTCTCAGCCTAAGGCGGAGGTTCATACCAAGATACCTAAGGGACCACTATGCCGAAATGTTGCTTTCGGAAAATTTGCCCATTCGTATATCATAGTAGATGATTTGGCACAATCTCCTGTTGCCATTTCAATGCTAGAACTCCTCCAGTCGTGCCCTTCGTAATGAAAATCTCTACTATCTGCCATGGGCACTGTATATCCTTCCGACGATCAATTGATTGTCTTTGATATTGACCGGTTAGAATGTCCTCCCATCCCTGCTTCCATCGCCTTCCAAATCCCAGTCAAGATCCGGAACGCCAACGTTTCCCAATGCATTATTGATGAGGGGGCACCCACCTGTGTGATGTCTGATTTGGTTTGGAAGCAACTCAGATCAGCTGAGTTGGCTCCTTCCACGATCACTCTCCAGTGTGGGATGGCCACGCCTCCTAGCCCATTGGCTTATTCCGCAATTGTCTTATTACTCTTGTGGGCAAGACTGTTCGCGTTGACGTAGAAGTCATAGATGCCCCCTTAGATTACAACATTCTATTGGGTCATAGCTACCCTTATGCGATGTCTACTGTCCCTTCCACGGTCCACCGATATGTCCTTCCCTTATAATGGAAAGATAGTCAACATTGACCAGTTGACATATTACGAACTAAAGTCTCAGACCTCCCCTGAGTCCACCATATCTTCGGTGGCCAAAAAGAAAACCGTTGATCCTTTGACCAGTGTCTCACCCAGAGTCTACAAAGATTCCTCATTTCTTAGTATGTTCCCTGGTCTTCCTCCTCCTGTCTTTGATCCTAGCTCATTGATTTTTTGCATGATGCAATCGTCTTGAGCTGCTCTCAAGCGGCTCGCCTCGGCTAGTCAACAACCTCCTCGCCCTCCGCATCCTACTCCTAGCCCTTCGATTCAGCCTTCTGTACCTACTCCTCCTGGCCCTTCAGCTGGTATCCATGAGCCTCTCTACCCTCCTAGAACGGTTCCTCCAGAACTTAACCATTTAGGAGACGTCCCGCCCTGCCATTAATCCTCCGGTCAGATACTGTTCCTAACTCCCCCCACCAGGAGTTTATACAGCACCTGTCATGGCCACCCTCTCTCTTCCTAGCCTAACCCTTGGGATTACCGTTTGGTACTTTGATCCTCCAGCTGTTACCCCCTAGTCAGCCCAAAAATTATCTTGGTTTGACCCCGGTTCAATCGGTCCCCATGACTTCTCCCATTGCAACAGTGCCTCAACCACCTCAACAGGAACCACCTCCTGTTGCGACCACTTTGGGTAAGAAGGGAAAATATCGCAAGAGGGCCTCCAAGGACAAGGCTTCCTCGACAGACCCTACACCTCCCCATCCTGCAAAGCCTTGTGCTTTGTGTGATGTCGTTGGCCATGCCACCCGTAACTATCCTGAACTGCCCCGTATCAAGCCCATGGTTAAAGTTGCATTCCCTGAGTCTACGGTCACTGAAGCCTCTGTTTATTCCTCGACTGCAGCTTAGAATACTAAAAACATTCACACCAACCAACCTTGTTCTTTGTGTGAACTCCATGGCTATTATTCCCACCATTGTCCCCGCCTTATGTATTACCGCACATCCTTAGAGGTAGTTCAGGAGTATGAGATTGAACATAACCAATCAACCTCTCTCATACTTGCACAGTATGCTGCAGGCCAGACTAAGGATTTACCCACTCCTATTGACATTCCCCCTCCTGATGTCAAGATGAAGGAGCCTACGACCACCATCATCTACCTAGCATTATCCATGAGACCCTCGGCAGAAGCTCCCTCTGAATCTTCCCCTGTTGTTTCGCTTGACCTCCCTTTAGCGATCACCCTGGGCTCAACATCAGTAGATTCCTTATCTGCTTGTTCTTACGTCATCCCCCGTGACGATGTGCATGTGAACCTTTCTTCTCATGATGATGAGTCAGGTAGCTTCGCCGCGTCATGTGGTCTCCCTTCCTCCAGTCACTCCATCTTCTATTGTGATGATGACATCATGGAAGCCATGTCCACCCTTGACTTCATCTTTCCCACCCATAAGTGGGATGGCACCATCCGTGCCTATGGTGACTTTCGTGGCATGAGCACAAGCTACACCTCTGATAGCTCCCACACTCCACCTCACCGTTGGCATGTGAGTTGTAGACATCCTACAAAGATCACTCTCTCCCACAGAGTGTGTTCGATTTCTACTTTGCGCTCAGGTTGCCAACATTGTTCATCATCCTCCCATTTATTGTCTTGTGGCACCTTTCATATGGACCTCCCATCCACACCATATATTGGTTTCGCTGATGGTGCAAGTCGCTACTCCCAGAATCTAGCCTCGGCAGGTTGGGCCATTTTTACCCCCTTGCATTCACTTGTTCTCTCGAACAGTGTATGCATTGGTACTGCTACCATTAATCAGGCCAAATATGATGCAGTGCAAGGTTTATTAGCCGATGCCCTTTCACATTGCATCCTCCACCTTCATGTTCCTTTAGATTCCCTGCTTCTTGTCATGCAATTGAATGGTGTCTATCGTGTGCATAATCCTATCCTTTTTAGAAGATATTTATGAGTGAAATTATTGATGCGTGAATTTGAAATCATTACATTCAGTCATGTACCTAGAGCAAAAAATTACTATGTAGATAATGATGCAAACCATATTCTAGATTGGCATTTAGCACACTCATTTAACGCAAGACAATAACATAAAAATATCTAAACGATGCATATCCGTATTATGTTTCATATAAAATTCTTTAGAGTGCATCCACTATGATACATATGACATGCCCATAGCATGTTACAAAACTAAAAATAGGGGGCACCACCTGCCCCTACACCTAATCACTATTCGGAGGATCCCGAGCCAATGGATCTGCTCCTGTAGCTTGTAGGTCACGCATACTCTGTCTGGCCATCGCCATGCACCGCATGACCCCTCGCCACTCTGAGGGTAGACCAATACATGGCTCTATGTACTGGTCATCCAAGTCTTTCCAACCACCCTCTAAAACACCGGTCAGTAGCCTATCACATCTATGATGGAGGTCCTCCAGGAGGGCTACTGCATCCTCATTTTGTGGCGCTCTCGATCCACTAGGTCCTGCGGTCCCTGATACTGTAGGTCATCCCATATACCTAGCCAGTTTTACTAGTGCTGTATCTGCATACCAAAAGTGAAAGAATCAATACCACATACAATATTCTATAAATTTACATGCACATAAAATATTAGAAATTTTTCACTTACCATCGGACCCCATATTCGACCAGGCGGTAGTGGCAGATCCGAGTCCCCACAATAACTCATCCCACTATAGGGATTGTCATCTATATAAAGTGGCATCTGATCCCAATGAACAAAGAACTTGGGTTGGAACACCTGTCCAACCACCCCACCTTCTCCTCTACACAGTAGTCACCCCCACTGACGCATCCTAAGCTCTCTCGGGCCCCCATCTTGGAGCTGTATGCGAGGTCGAAGTGTCAGGATCTTCTCAAAGAAGAACGAGCTCAAAAATGTACCATATGCATAGTCATGGTTCACTTGCCGCTTGCATAGCGACAACTGTCGTTTCAACGATGAAAACATCATCTGGGCCCACCCATAGTAGGTCCCACTCAAAACACTCTCCACAAGCATCATCTACCCTCCGGTGATGTGGTGGAGTACCTGGTTGCCTAGGATCCACAACACCGCTGCGAGAAAAGCACGAGTCTCTAGCCTCTCTAAATCCCTAATGGGTATCCGAGTCCCCTTGACTTGGAGACCTGGTCGACAATGGCACTCTAAAAACTCTATGATATTTCGCACCTGCGGTAACTCTGGATGAGTATTCCAAACCATAGTGAAATGTCCCATGATGTATTACGTGATGCCACCACCCATGCAACTACCACCCCATATTTTTGCTCATCAAGCAACATGAGTGTGTACAACTGATACTATCACATTCAAAAAAACATATGAAGTCAACTGTTATGCAACCATATCAATTAACAAAATAAATGATAGATCAACGAATTAAAAATTATCCTCATTCAGGGGGGAAAGTACTTTACATTACATAACTGAAAAACTTGGACGATAAAAATGATAATACGTCCTTGGTATATATAGGCGTATAAGGGGTTACAATATAATCAGAGACTGCATAAAAATAATAATGTAAGAACACAATAATAACAATAGTAAACTTCTATGGGGCACAACAATAACAACATAGGGGATACATGGTCACTACAATAACAATAGGGGGATACACCAACAATAAAAATATGGGGAATACACTAGTACCATGGGGACCTAAAATGCCCCTCTCCTTCAAAAAAGTGTTGTCCTCAACACTTGAGTAGTTTTGGATGCTTCTGTATAAAAGTCTCATCCTCCCATGTGGAGTCTTTAACAAGTAAGTTATTCCACTTAATGAGATACTATGAAATCAATCGATTCCGTAGCTATCAAGCTCTTGTTTCCGTGATTGCTTCAGGCTCAAATATGATATTTCCTTCCTCTTCAAGTTCTGGAAACACTGTTTGATTTGGGAGCTTGTTACCAATAACCTTCTTTAAGCATGAAACATGGAAAATTGGGTGGACTCGGGAAGATGCAGGCAAATCTAATAGTATGCCATAGTACAAATATTTTGCAACACCTTGTCTTGCTTAAGGGAAATTTGTTTGTATTGTTGTAGCCGTAAAAATACCCAATTTCCTACATCAAAACATCGTTCACTGTGATGGTGATATTCCCGTGGTTTCATTCAATTCTGTGCCAGAGTGAGGTTATCCTTTAAGAGTTGGAGAACTTGTTTTGATTCTCGATGTGATATTCCACTGCTTGAACCTTAGATTTTTCTCTTAAATATGATGTAATGGATGGTGGATGATATCCATTAAGTGCCATAAATGGGGTCATTTTTTATGCACTATGGAAGGAATTGTTATACCACCATTCATAGAGAGGTAACCACCTGACCCATTGTGTTTGTTTATCAGACACAAAGCAACAAACATATCCTTCCAAACATTTGTTCACTATCTCATTTTTCTAGTCATATTAAGGATGATAAGATGAGTTATGAGATTATGAGATATAATTTTTCATTCGATCTAGGGTTTCAATGTTTCTTTCAAAGGTATAATATACCTTGCTACAAAATTTAGTAAACCATAGAACCAATATAGATCTACAAGATATCTAACAACCTTTAGAATTCATATTTTAGAATTTCCACTAGGGATTCATACAAATCCTAGATTTCATAAAAGAGTTAATCAAGATTAATCACAACTCATAAATTGTCATGATCAAATTTCAATAGAGTTAATCACATACCCTAGATTTCAAATCAATTATTAAAACATATCATGAAGAGATTTTACTAGGGTTTAATGTAAATCCTAGAATTCAGTAAACACATCATGAGTAACTTCTACTAGGGTTCTATGTAAACCCTAGATTTTCCATTTATAAATTCTTAGCATATATTTTATAGATTAAAATGAACACACATACTAGAGAATTTAATCATTACTAGGATTTATTTATAGACCCTATACTTTTCAATCATGATCCTAGATCTTTCAAATATTGACTAAGGTTTGTTTCCAAACCCTAGATTCTTAGGACCATTAGAAAATATGTTAACACACATATCTAGGAGATCAGAATTTTAAGCACACCATATGTTAGTCAAAAGTAAAACATTAGACATTTATATTGTCCTAGACTAGGCTAGGGATTCAATCAAGAGAACATATACCTAGGGTTTCATTCCTAGGAATTTTCATAACATGGATTTTACCTATTATACCTAACCAAAACCTAGGGTTTCGGTTCATTTTCAAATAAAACCATTATTATATCAGACTTTAGAGGTTCAGGATTTCGAACAACATCATTTTAACTCAAGCAATTCTAGAGTCTAGAGCTTCCATGATCATATCAAAATTCCAAACTCGACATTATCAAATAGCAACTTGTTCATAGATATCCCTAAATCGGTTTAGGGTTTCAAAAACTATCAACATACGCTTAGGTTAGGGTTTTCTAGAGAACCTCATTAAGGTTATATTTATATAAGAAATAAGAGGTGTATAAGTTGGGTATATTCATGAGGTGATTAATCATCCCAAACAAGAATCCTTTTAGGATTCAATAGAGCTAGACATAGCAATAGTTAATATCATAGAGATATTTAAAAGGGAGTAACACGACTTTATATTTCAATACATACCTTAATTATTTAAAAAACCTTTTGAATTGTGTGGCCTTATTATTTTATCCTTGAAGCCTTCTCCATTATTCTTGAACATCCAATAGATTGATTCCTAGATAAGGAATAAAGGTAGACAAGTGATTAATATTTAATATAATCGAAATATTAAATAAGTATATGAAGACAAATAGAGGGAATGATATAATTATCTTGAGGAGTTTTTGTGGGCTCCCTCCCAAGATTGAGGGAAAACCTAAAACTTATAAAAAAAAGAAATATATTTCCAAGATGTTAAATCTATATTAAATAAAATATACAAATGAAATATAAGAGATGAGGGGCTGAGTAGTGAAATTCCATTAAATCTTGTTCGAGCTTTTATTTCTTGGGGGAGGATGTTTCTTCAACCATGTTTGCATGATATCTATCTCTTTTCTTTCTCCTAGGGTTAGTAGGGAAATCAGTTCTATAGTGTCCCATCTTGTGACAATGATAACACTCATTTTTGGACAAATAAATATTCTTCTTTGGTACTTTCTTCTTGAGTCTTCCTTTATGTTGAGAAACATACGAATTTTAAACTTCCTCATTGTTTTTTTTCCACAGGAAAAATTGTAGCTTCTATTAATAAAATAAAAGTTACATGTTGTATATGTAGAGAGAATAATCAAACCAGCAATAAATCTGGCTATAGATAGCACTAAGTAGCAGAAAATAAGTACATCTGATAAGTTTCTGCATAAATACATGCTGTATGACAACCATCTACTATCTCTGTACAAAAAATTCTATAAGTAACATAACCAAAAATAATCTGGAACAAACACTGATGGGGATTCGTCGCATCCTATGATCAGGTACAAAAGGACGATGAAAATACTGGTAAAAAGTGTGATCATTCTATTCTTGTATCTCCATGTGGGCATTCAGTAAGTGCGTCGCCTCCTTGGATAGGAGATCGGAAGTCACATTCCTCTCCCTGTAAATATGTTGACAAGAGATGTGATCAATTTTTTTTTTTACTGAATAACCTATTCCAAAATGTTCTGTAGTGTGTGCACGTGACAGGTTGTGTGTTGGTTGAACTAGTCAATGATAATTTTGGAGTTGCCAAAGATTTGTAGATTATGATAGTTTTTAGTGATAGAAAATTGAAGAAGATACAAAAGACATGAAAGTTAAACAAAATTGTTGGTGCCATGACCAAGACCGATCTTGAATTTGTAGAGATGAAGAGGAGTGAGATTGAGAAGGAAGCCACCTCCACATCCATGTACTTGTGCATAGCCATCAAAGTATGCCAAAGGTAGGGTCATATCAATCTATTTAGGGGTGATAATCTGGAGTGGTAGGTGGAGGATCATCCAGAATCATATGATAGATGGAAATAATGTGAGCAGTAGATGAGGTCCAATTATGATGAATGTTATGGAAGATGGTCGATTGCGGGCCATCCAGATTCCCTAGAAAAATAAAATGGGTAGGTTATAAAGCTTGTGGGGGTTGGAAGATAGCCACCAATTCTCCCATGCAGTGGATACAAACAAGAGATCTTGTATGGATGGGTAGTTGAGGAAAAGGTGTAATGTGTCTTCAGCGGTCGCAACACATAAGGAGCATCTATTGGGTCCAATTTGAGATCGTTTTTGGAGATTGGCCCCCGTGGGTATTTTATCAGTGAGAATGCACCACATGAGGAGCCTTGCTTTGGCAGGTCCCTTTAATTTCTAGAGAGTGTGCTACCATGGGAGCAATGGTTCAGGACTGTGTGGAATGTGTTGAGAATGCAGCAAGATGATGGAGCTTAGTGAAATGAAGTCGCCTTCACTAAGTGGGCCCGCAGGCAAATTCTGGCGCAAAGTCTATTTTTAGACTATGTCTATTTTTAGACATACTGAGCATAATTTGGGAATTCTACTTGGAGATTCTTGATGGATGCGACATGTCGGTAAAAATAGATGAGACCCTATTTTTTAGGACCCAGGCTATTTTTAGACTGATCTCCTAAAAATATGGAAGTCAAATATTATTTACCCTTAATAATATTTTTACTATAAACAGCAGTTTACTCTCTTGGCGCACTTCAGTTTGAGTCATGGAGGTGGCTCATGCAACTGACACAAGGAATCACGTGGTTCCTAGGGTTTGATGGCATCTTGCATGGTTGGCTTCAGTTAGACTTCAGTGGCAGGAGTTTTGGAGGAGTTAACTGGACAAGTAGTGGAGTTGTGTTCTGTTTGTTTTAGTTGAACTAGTTGGGATTAGTTAACTAACTAATCAACTAGATATGAGTGGAGTAAATTAAATAATATTTAATTTACTAAATATTAACTCATTAGTCAACTCAAGAACACCTCAGTTCACTACAGTGCATGAATCAGTTCAGTGAAGACCAGTGAAAGAGATAGATGAAAGGGTAGAGTTAGCTATCAGTTGTAACTATACTGTTACTATTTGCAACACATAGATAGGTGGAGTAAGCTATGAGTATTGCAAAGTTTAGGCTGGTGGTTTATCTATATAAATAGGCCATCCCATAGCTTTGAAATACGCAATAGAGGCTGGCTATCAAGTGGCTAAGGATTGGAGCAAGTGATTTGCTAGATCTAGCTTGATAGTGTGTAGCATGGGAGGTAGTGCATGAGAGCTTGTGAAGAGTTTTTGTACTATGATTGTTACATGATTTCTCCATTATAATATACACAATAGCTGCGGGGTTTTCAGCTATAGGCTTTCCCATACATACTGAGTTAATGTGTGATTGATTTGATGTGCGATTGCTTCTATATATTATTTCCGCATGTGACAATTAATTGTGGAAGAAGGTTATGTGTTATGCATGCAATTCGAAATTGATGTATGATCGAGTTAATCTTCATTGAATAAGTGATTTATTCAGCTAATTTCTACATGGTATCGGAGCTAGATTAATTGTCGAAGTCTATTACGGTGATTGCAAACTTATTTCCTCGGACAGAGTCTGCATGCGGGCCAGGTAGCCTCCGGAATATTCATCCTTCCTTGTAAGGTGAAAGATCTGGTGAATGCCCTTTGCAGTCAATCTCTGATTTGGAAATAATTTGTTTTCAAGTATAGATCGGAAGCGATAGAGCTTGGAGTTTGGAATTCGAATTTTGCAGAAGGTTGTTCTTCTTGGTGCCGGTGTTGAAAGATGTCTTCTTTCAATGGTTTGCGACTCGAATATGCTCTTGAAGGCAGTTCGAATTATGTTGCATGGAAGGATCGCATGGAAGCAGTGTTAGAAGATAATGGTCTGAAGGAGTTCGTGGATGCGGATGTCCCAAATCCCACTGATGCAGCTTTGGTCGATGCATGGCAAAAGAAGATCGCGAAATGTCGAAGGATCCTGTTGGAGGGCGTCAAGGATCATATTGTATCCAGCCTGCATGGTAAGGCTACTCCATATTTAAGGTGGAAAGCTTTGACGGATCTATTCCAGAGTAAGAGTGACCAAAGGAAGCTGGCGCTCAAAGATAAGCTCAGGAACATCAAGATGGAGAAGGGCGACAGCATCGCCGAATACCTCACGAAGTTCACTCAGTGGAGAGATGAGCTGGGAAGTGTGGGGGTGGTTGTCAAAGTTTCACTGATTGCATGCTTAGTTTCAAGTATGCTGGGATCGGTGTGGTTCTTGGACAGCGGTGCGTCATTTCATATGACGGGAGATCGGGAGTTGTTCTCAGATCTGGAGGACAAAGATTGGGGTATGCACATCGAGATGGGCGATGACGGTAGATACAGTGCGACTGGTATCGGTACCGTATCCTTTCAGAGGGAGTCTGGTAAACCCTTTGTCTTAAAGGATGTCATGCATGTACCCGGATTGAAGAAGAACCTGATTTCAGTAGCGATGTTGGAGGATAAGGGTTATGATGTTGTCTTCAACGAAGGAAAAGCTTTCCTGCGCAGTAAGACTACTGGAGAGACCCGGAAGATAGGGGTTCGAACTCAGAACCTTTATCAGTTGCAGGTAGATGACTGCGCAGCTATGGCATGCAAGGCTGGAGATGTGGTGAGCCGGGATGATGAAGGCGAACTATGGCACAGGAGATTGGGCCATCTTCACCATGGAGCTTTGAAGATTCTGCAGCAGATTTCTACTGGACTTCCTAAGGGCACTCTTGCGCAGTCAGATCAGTGCAAGGGGTGTACTTTAGGGAAGCATGTGAAAGCCACCTTTCACGAGAAGGATAGTCGAGCCACGACGATCCTGAGAGATTCACACACGTACGTGTGTGGCTCTTTCTCGCCGTTTCCGATGCCAGGTGCTACCGGTGCATATGTGAGATCTTTTTGTTGACACTTTCCATGTCGGATCTTCATGTATGAGCGATACATTCGCGAAGTTCGTGAGTTTAAAGCACCGATCATTGGTCGGAAGGAGTCGGGGAAGAAGGTGATTGCTCTAAGGAGTGATAACGGTGGGTGAATTCATCTCGGCCATTCAAGGAGTTCAGCCGTGTATGGATTCGGAGAGCCTTGTCCGCACCCCATAACCTGCTATAACTGCATTAGCTGGGAAGAACAGAACGATCGTGGGTGCTGCACGGGCGATGTTGCATGATGAGGGCCTACCCCTTCACTTGTGGGCTGAGGCATGCAATACAGCAGTGTATGTGCAGAACCGTTGTCCTCACAAGGTTCTTGGCATGAGTACACCAGAGGAGGCTTATTCTGGCAAGAGGCCTGATATTTCCCATTTGCGGATTTTTGGTTCTCCTGTCTACATGCATGTGACGAAGGATGCAAGAAGGAAGTTGGATCCAACTGCTGAGGTTGGAATATTTGTGGGGTAATAACGATACACCACAACTATCTATGTATAAGGGCGATGTCATAAGACCTGCTAGCACGCGGATATAAAATTTCGTAGGAAAGCCATGCAAGACCTCGTCGGAGAGGGAGCCACACTCGCATGCGTATGAGGAGAGCCGTGTCTAAGGAGGGAGCTCTGGTGTGGGATCGGCCACAAGAGGAGGTTCAGGAGGTGGAAGAAACCACCTAGGCAGCGCCAACCATCAGAGGGCACATGCGCACTACAGAAGCTGAGCGACTGGCTCGGGATGCAGAGAAGGTTGTAGGACCACCTACAGCACAGCGCAGACAGAGACAGTCACCGGATCGGTACACTGGATACATGACTCTTATGAGTCAATGTGTTGTGACAGAGCCATCCTCTTTTGAGGAAGCTGTGGAGGAACCCGCATGGGTTGATGCGATGATCGAAGAATATGATTCGATCATCAGGAACAGTGCATGGGAGATTGTCCCAAGACCGGTTGGGAAATCAGTTGTAGGTTCGCGATGGATCTACAAGGTGAAGCAGGCGGCTGACGGGAGTGTGGAGAAGTACAAGGCGAGATTTGTCGCCCGTGGCTTCTCACGGATCGAGGGGATTGACTATGAGGAGACTTTTGCACCTGTCGCAAGGTACTCTTCCATACGGACGATCCTTGCTCTCTCAGCGCAGATGGGGTGGCACATTCATCAGATGGATGTGAAGACTGCGTTCTTCAATGGAGTTATTGAGGAAGAGGTGTACATAGAGCAGCCTGAAGGTTTTGAGATCTTCAGCAGTGAGTCGCATGTGTGCCGACTCAAGAGAGCACTGTACGGGCTGAAGCAAGCACCTCGTGCTTGGTACACTCGGATAGACAGCTACTTCACCGGGCTTGGATTCTCCAAGAGTGAGGCGAATCCAAACCTGTACCAGATTGTGGTGGAGGGGAAGCTGTTGATCATCGTACTGTATGTAGATGATCTGATTTTGACTGGCGACGAGCAGCTGATACTTTCATGCAAGGAGGATCTTGCACGAGAGTTTGAGATGAAGGACCTGGGCATCCTTCATTATTTCCTGGGATTGGAGATTTGGCAACGCAGTGGAGGACTGTTTGTTTCTCAGGGCAAGTATGCCCGGGAGATTCTGGAGAGGTTCAACATGCAAGGCTGCAAGCCTGTTGATACCCCTCTTCCTGGAGGTTGGAGGAAGGGAGATGCTACTTCGGAGGAGGTAGTGGATGCCACTGTCTATCGACAGCTGGTGGGGTCGTTGATGTATCTGGTCAATACTCGACCCGATATATGCTATGCAGTTAACCAGCTTTCGCAAGCTATGGTTAAGCCTACCAAGCTCTTTTGGAAGGCGGGCAAGCATGTATTGCGCTATATCAGAGGCACATCGGGATATGGTCTATGGCACAGACAGGAGGATGGAGTGAAACTTTCTGGTTTCACTGATGCAGACAAGGTGGAGTCCAATGATCCTGAAGAGCACCCTCTCCGGGAGGAGCCAGCATTGGCCTAGACAAAGGCTCTCGGGTGACAGCAGGAAGCGTAGATCCGTGGCACTCGCTCAAATAGGAAACCGAGTACATGGCACAAGCTTGGCTAGCATGTGAGGCTATTTGGATGAGGAAGATCCTCGCAGTTTGCATCAGTTGCATTTGGGAGCCTACATGATCTACATCGTGATAACCGCGACGCATCAAGCTTTCCCGCTAATCCAGCTTTTCTTTTGATAGGGTCTGGACACATTGACATCAGGTACCATCATATCAGAGATTGTGTTCAGCGGAGAATCATGATGCTTTCATATGTTCCGACGGAGGATCAGGATGCCGACATCCTGACGAAGGCGCTCACCAGGAGCAAGTTCGAATTCCACAGAGGCAGGATAGGGGTTGCAGATAATCCATATCTTGCCGAGAGGGAGTGTTGAGAATGCAGCAAGATGATGGAGCTTAGTGAAATGAAGTCGCCTTCACTAAGTGGGCCCGCAGGCAAATTCTGGCGCAAAGTCTATTTTTAGACTATGTCTATTTTTAGACATACGAAGCATAATTTGGGAATTCTACTTGGAGATTCTTGGAGTATGCGACATGTCGGTAAAAATAGATGAGACCCTAATTTTTAGGACCCAGGCTATTTTTAGACTGATCTCCTAAAATATGGAAGTCAAATATTATTTACCCTTAATAATATTTTGACTATAAACAGCAGTTTACTCTCTTGGCGCACTTCAGTTTGAGTCATGGAGGTGGCTCATGCAACCGACACAAGGAATCACGTGGTTCCTAGGGTTTGATGGCATCTTGCATGGTTGGTTTCAGTTAGACTTCAGTGGCAGAAGTTTTGGAGGAGTTAACGGGACAAGTAGTGGAGTTATGTTCTGTTTGTTTTAGTTGAACTAGTTGGGATTAGTTAAACTAACTAATCAATTAGATATGAGTGGAGTGAATTAAATATTATTTAATTCATTAAATATTAACTCATTAGTCAACTCAAGAACACTTCAGTTCACTACAGTGCATGATCAGTTCAGTGAAGACCAGTGAAAGAGATAGATGAAAGGGTAGAGTTAGCTATCAGTTGTAACTATACCGTTGCTATTTGCAACACATAGATAGGTGGAGTAAGCTATGAGTATTGCAAAGTTTAGGCTGGTGGTTTATCTATATAAGGAGGCCATCACCTAGCTTTGAAATACGCAATCAAGGTTGGCTATCAAGTGGCTAAGGATTGGAGCAAGTGATTTGCTAGATCTAGCTTGATAGTGTGTAGCATGGGAGGTAGTGCATGAGAGCTTGTGAAGAGTTTTTGTACTATGATTGTTACATGATTTCTCCATTATAATATACACAATAGCTGCGGAGTTTTCAGCTATAGGCTTTCCCCATACATACTGAGTTAATGTGTGATTGATTTGATGTGCGATTGCTTCTATATATTATTTCCGCATGTGACAATTAATTGTGGAAGAAGGTTATGTGTTATGCATGCAATTCGAAATTGATGTATGATCGGGTTAATCTTCATTGAATAAGTGATTTATTCAGCTAATTTCTACAGAATGTATATGTGGAGTTACCCCTCTTTTGGAGTGTATTTTCCATGTTTTTAAATAGTCCATATGAGTTCATCATCCCGGTCAGTGATTCTTACATGTGAACCCGTTAAAGCATCCATATAAGAGGTCCAAGTCACCTCCAATTATTATTGAAGTTGTAAATCCAAATGATTTAACCAGCCTTGTGAAAAAATGGCAGTCTGTTTTTTGTCAGCGATATGATTCAATGTGTTGAAGCCAGCACGGTTGAGGGTGTCAATGAGAGAAAGCAGGAGGATATAAGCGTTCCTGCATTTAGTCCAAGTATCCCAACCAATACACATGATAGAGCCAATACCGATCTTCTAGGCCAATCTAGATCTAATATGTTGAATGGAGCCCTAAACGTCTCGTCAAATCGTAGAGCAACTAGGATAATGAGTAGGCAGTTGTCGGAGCCATTCAAGTGTGCTGAGAGGGTGGATGTATTTTTGTATGACGACCCTGTTCCATAATTTTTTTTCGGTGAGAATATGCTACCCGAGCTTAGTAGCAAGTGCCTGTGAAAAATTTGGAAGATCTTTGATTCCCCAGCCGCCCCAATGCTTAGGTAGTGCAATACGCAACCATTTAGTCCAGGAAAAAGTGTGTCCATATTTAGCGCCGATCCAGAGAAATTTTCGACATATCTTCTGTATCATGTGTAGAATTCCCTTTGGAATCCAGGCCAAGGACATCCAGTAGACAAAAATGGCCTCTAAAATAGGCTTGATAAGTACCAAACAACCTACCCTGGAGAGCCAGAAGTGGGATCGATTATACAGTATTTTTTCAATCTTAGTAATTAACTAGTTCCAGTTTACAGTTTTATAGTTAACAGGCTTAAGGAAGAATCCCAAATATTTTAGTCCATTTTCAAACCTGGTAAGAGTAAATGGGAATCTCTGCTGCGCATAATGGATCTCATGTGGAGAGCAGCCATAACATGTAAATGTATATTTTCTGTTGTTACATTGCATTCCTGTAGCAGTACAGTATAGTAATAATATAGATGTCACCACTGTTGAGTCGCCTATTTATCCATTAAGAAAAATGATGATGTCATCAACAAATGATAGGTGAGTAAGTATACAATTCTCCGAAATACGTATACCTTTCAATTTTCCTCTGTCCCTTTCATCGATGATACATCTGCTAAGACCTTCCATAATCAGGAGGAAGAGAAGTTGGGACAGAGGATGGCCCTGGCGAAGACCTTGGGAGTGAGGAGATGTAGCACATGATCCAATTGATAACCTGTATAGGGAATCCAAGATGTGTGAGGAGCATATGAATGTAGAGCCAACTAGCTTGATCAAAATCTTTCACAAGATCAATCTTGAGGATCATCCCTTTGATATTCTTGGTGTGCATAGAGTGAAGTCCTTCTTGAGCATTGCTAATGGCATCATGTATCTATCGGTTTTCAAGGAATGAAAATTTATAAGGGGAAATAAATTTAGATAAGATAGGCTTGAGTCGATTAGCAAGAATCTTAGCCATAATCTTGTAGATGCCGTTGCATAATGAAATGGGGCAAAAATATTTTAATATTGGGGGATGATTAGATTTAGGGATGAGGGCTATAAAAGTGGAGTTGAAAGCCTCATAGATGAACCCAGATTTCTGGGTCTCTTCCATGAACTCTAGCAATTCTTGTCCCAGCAAGTCAAAGAAAGCTAGATAAAACTCCATAGGCCATCCATCAGGTCCAAGACCCTTATCCTTTTTAAAACAATTTAGGAAAAATTTTAATTACCCCAAGGAGATCCTCGACAGATAGGGGATCCACATATCTGGGGAAAAGAGAGGCCACCTTGATGATCTCAGCCAAAGTAGGTTGCATGGTTGCCTTATAGATTTCTATGAAGTGAGAAATACCTTTCTGTGAAAGCTGTTCAAAAGTGGAGGTAGAGGTGCCATCATCATTTTCTAGTTCCCATATGGTATTGATGGATTTCCTGCCCCTGGCGAATTGATGGAAGAATTTAGAGTTTTCATCCCTAGATTTGATCCAAGTAGCATGAATTTTGAGCCTCTAGACTTCATCTCAGTTCTGTAGAATTTTAAGACGATCAGATTCTAGCTTGAGGAGCTGAGTCTTCCTTGCTCCCAAAAACCTCCCCCAATAGGGCTCTCAAGTATATGAATTTCTTGTTCAATAATAGAGAGGCCATGTTCCTCCATTCTCTTTTTTCTCTTTTCCCAGGTAATAAACTTCTTTTTGATGGAGCGGATTCTGTGCGCAAATAGAGAGGAGGGTGTGTGAAATCCCTATGGAGGAGGAAGCCTCCACTGTGATTTAACGATATTGATGTAGTCTGCATCTTATAGCCAGACTGAGCAGAATTTTAATGGAGAGGACAAATTTTTGAAGGCACCAATGATTTCAAGATAAATCAGTGAGTGATCGGATATACCTCCCGAGCCAATCCATTGTCTATATGAACCAAAAATGTGTAGGAGTTCCTCCTTAATGAGAAAACATTCAACCCTGCAAGGGACCAAATCAACTCCAGTACGCCTATTATGCCAGGTAGGAAAGGGAGAGGTTGTGAGAGGATCCACGAGATGATTATTCGCTAACAGATGCCGGAAGAAATTAGAGAGAGGGTCCGCATTTGAATTAGGACCCCATGATTATGAGATCCCAAGGGAAAAATTCAAATCCCCATCCGGTATTAAGTTGTCAGTTCACAGCAGGGATAATTGCATTAGAGTAGACCAGAATTGTTGCTTATTCAAGCAAGGGCCATAAAAATTGATGATCCTGAGCTGTAGACCAAGTGTCTCAGAAAACACATCCACCACCAGAGTGCCATCCCTTCCCCATACATTGAGGAGTTTAATATGCCAGGGATTGATATAAAGGGCCAGACCACCCGAAAGAGGCATGGGAGACAAATTCAGATGAGGCATGGGTTTCCTAAAGGAGGATGATATCCACAGGTGTAGAAGTAAAAGGGCGCCTAAGTGCAAGGCACTTGGCAGGGCTGGCCAACCCTCTAGAGTTGAAGGATAGGCATTTCATCGGGAAACCAGACCAGGGGTATGTATTGATCTAAGAACCCCTTCAATAGAGAGTTTTTTTCCAGAGGAGACATCAAGACCAACCTGTAGGATGGCCTTAGAAATGTTGGAGTGTCGGCCACGGGGGAGCTTGTACAATGAGGAGGGGATACCAGGATGGGGGCTGAGGTCAGCCGAAGTAGGGTTATGCGGGCGCAAATTGTAGGAATGAGTGGAGGAGTCACATGGTTCCACTGCAAAAGAAGGGGGGGTAAGTGATGAGGGGAGGGAATGAGGAACAAGGGTGGTGGAGGAAGGGGGAAAATGGAGAGGGTAGAGATGGTAGGGGGAGTAGGGGAGAATAGGAAAGGTGAGGAGGATGGGAGGCAAGAGATAGTTGAGGTTGATAATACATCTACAGAGGGATCCAAACGTTGAATAGATGAAGTAGATAACATAATATATAATAAAGAGAGGGGAGGAATAAGAGGATTACCAGAATCCGAAGAGAAACCAGAATGAGCAGCAGTGACCATGGATCGAGTGGCTCTGGTCGAGACATCCGCATCCTCCAGAGTGACATCCTCCTGTAATGTGGTTATCAACGTCGAGAGAAAACCTGTAAGCTGAGCCTGTCGATGCAATGAGACGGATACCAGTTCTACGGGGTGATGACCACCCATGGAGTGTGAACCAGTGGCCTGCCCATTCAAAGGGCAGTATTTGAAAATATGTCCCACTTTTTGGTAACGGCGACAATGAAACGGTACTCCTTCATAGTCCAGAATATGAATCCTAGTGGTATTGCGCCACTGAATTTTGAAGGATTCTTCTAGCCCTTCCCTAGTGTGTTGATGGACAAGTCTTTGAGAAAAATCCATCTTGTCCGTTTCAATATAGGAGAGATCATGGTCCAAGTAGGTACCCAATAGATTACCAATGTCACTGAAAATATGATCATTCCATAAATGAAATGGGAGTCTAGGAAAGCGAACCCATACAGGTCCCGCTCCCAGCTATTCTCGTTTAGGATCAAATAAGGGTGTGCAACTCTTCAGAAGCACTAGAGCCATCTCGATGTGCCAGTATTGTGAGAAAACAAAATATGTAGGGTCCTTAGAGGATAAACGGAGGGAAAACCAACCCTTGGTGAGATTATGAGTAGAGGGAAGCTCAAGAAAAATTCCACCCCAAATCTCTTGTACCCATTTCCGCAGTCTTTTGGCCCCATAATTTCAGCCATGGACACAATTCACCAAGAATTTTTCCACAGTTCCAAGTATATCTGTCATCAGTACTCCCCCACCTAGGGTAAAAAGGCTTCCTTGATTACAAGCCCTAACACATTTCGTACGTCAAGGAGCGCAAGGGGGAGTACAAGTAGGTAGGGAATCAGTTGCTGCCGAGGTATGTGGAGAGGAGTGCGAAGAGGTGGAGGCGTAGCGAGTGGTCACAGGAGGAGGGATGTTGAAACGACCAGATGGTCGACGAGGGGGTGTGAGAGTGGGATTGGGGGGGATGGAAGAGGGGGAAGGGGGTAAAGTGGGTTTGATATGGGAGGTGTCGAGTGGGTGGATGATGAGGAAGCAGGAGGCAGAGGGAATGGAGGGGGAGTTCGAGGGAAAGTGAAGGGGGTTGCAGCAGCCGAGAGGGGGAGGGTTTGTGAGAGGAAAGAAAGTGTGGATGCGTAAGGGGGTCGAAGGTCCAGGGAGGAAATAAGGTCAAGGTCAACTATAGAGAGGATGGCAGGGGAGTTGGGGGTGAGGTCAGGGACTAGAAAAGAGTCAAGGGCAGGGAAGGAATGAATGGGGGAAGATGAAGATGATGTGGACCCAGAAAAAGAAGACAAAGAAAAAGGAGAAGGTGTCGGGTGTGAAACATGCATATCAGAGGAGAAACACTAAGATAATGTCCAAATGTGCATATGTGCATATGGGTCCTCCGAATACTCAACCAACTATTCATCTTGGGCCCCCTCCATTAAAAACCCCAATAAAAACCGTTAATGGTCGTCTAGTTTCCAACCGTTGGTCAGAGCCCCAAAACTGCAAAGATAAAATGACAAAAGAGAATCAGTGTAGGAATAATAGGATAAAAATGGGAACATACTTTGTCGGGATCGGCGCATAAGTCGTTAGACAGTCAGCGGTCTTGGGTCCATCGAGAACAGGAGCCACGAAGGCACAACGAACGTGGGTCCATCGTGAACGGGGGTAGCAAATAAACACAACACGAGGGGGACGGTAGTCAGGTGTTGCAATTAGGAGAGCAACCATCGAATGTCATGGAAAGAATGCAACTTGGCCGCCATGGAAATCAGCATCATCCAAACCCTAGAATCACCATCGCCGCAATCCTCCATGTTTCCCTTCCTCCTACAATCATCAATCCTTGAATGATCGATCCAGAGAGGTTCGTAAGCCAAGACACTCATTTCCTTCATTGTTGGTGTTGGGCTGTATTAATCACTATCGAATGAATAAAAAATACACATAAATTATCAATCCAAGGACATATTTTATTCCAATGACATTTTCACTATCTGTGCCGATATACTCAACCAGAAGAAATTCCAATTAAAATAAATCGTTGTGCCATACGACAATTATCTAGTTGGTATCTCTAATATCATATGTGTAACATCATACAAAGTATTTAAATTGAAGTGGATATATTCACAGTTGAACAACATCAACAACACCTCTACTGATACATAAAATTAAATACAAACAAATATACACAACTACCTTAATCACTGCAATCCCTGCTAAGAAGGAGGGCCCTTCCTCCTTAGCAGGGTGCAGGTAGAGAAAATAACTTAATGAAAACTACACTTAATAGCACATGTAACAACAATAACAGGATAATCTATATTAATTTGAGCACAATTACAAAGCCAAAATAATGTTGTTATCCACTAACCTTTCGACCTCTAGGACTGAGAACTATATAGTGGTTACATCTCAGAAAATCAAGGGATATATCAGTCATGAGAATCTTATGATTCTCATGCTAGTCGAAATAGAATACATATAGTTATAACCACTTATTAATAAAATTATGACTAGAAAATTATATATTACAATCAAAACCGCCCATAGGCTGTTATCCAAAAATATAATGCTAAACAACTTCTACAACTATCATAATAAAACCACCGTTGTAGTGTAACAACTAAAGGACAGTTCAACAATAGGTGTTGATGAGATCCAATTAGCGGTACAACTGTATCAGCAGTTCGCCAGCGGTTTGTAACAACAAAGTGTAACAATAATTTTCCTACGGGTCTGTAACAGCAAGGTGTAACAACATCGCTCGTTGTAACAACACACCCTTAACTGCTCCCGTGCACCTTGTTCTTGGGATATTTGGTGCTACAAATGACATCTGGAAAGACAATAAAAATACCATAGATATTATCCTAACATTCATCCTCAATTAGTCATAGAAAAGCACGTTATATCATAATAATTAATGAAATGGCAGAGTAATGAAAACAAGGTGAAACAACACAAGTTAGGATAGAAAGGTAGGGAAAAGAGAAAAATATAGTCCCATTGGTTATAGTCACGAGGAAAAATAGGGAAAACAAATGTAGGAAAAGTGTGCAAAACTGGCACCCAACATCTCCCCCCAACTGAAACACTTGCATGTCCTCCTACAACTCATATCTCATGGGAGTATCTCCGGTGCAAGTCAGTGAGATCATAAGTGCCAGATGTATCTTCGTCTACAGACCTGTACCCCTGATTGGCCATTAGATGCTGTACCTAGGACTCTGACTCATACTTACTCAATTCATAATTACTCTGATAATCCTCAATTGGCAGCCAAATAAAAGGAAACTTGAATCTCAATCCGAGCCACAAAGCACCAAGGGATTGTATGATCTATGCATACGATGGTACATGTGTAACAACCACCACAAAATTCTGGAATGAGAATGGGTCCCCCTTCAGTAGCTCGACATTGCTGGCTTCCGTGCGTTTCAAGCACCCAGTAAAGGCTCGAATCTTCATCATTGAGAACTGATTGAGGAAGAAGCTCACAATCCTTCTTCTATAAGTGGTAGCTAGTTCCTTTATCCCAAGAGTACTCAACATTCTCTTGAATTCTCACCTTAACTCGGAAGCCCGTCCTAGTTCTTCCCAGACCCATAATGCCATCTTCTCCTCATTAGCATCCAAAGATTTGAGGCCAAATGCCACTCACTATGATTCTTTATTAAGGACACCAAAGCTTGCAACTAAAGATCCCCCATATAGGAGAATACTGTCACAACCATCTGCATACTCACAGGCTCACAAATGATATTGTGTAATAATAACTCACACAACAGGATTTTCTCATCGAAATCGAAGGCCCGGAACACATCTAAAAATGTGTGAGTGGAATAACAAAAATGGGGTCTATCCTCCATAACGGCTTTCATCTGGAACAGGAAGTAACGTTCCCATAGAAAAATAGGATAGGATGGGGAAGGATACCTGCACCCTAGCAAATTCATGGCGAGATCATGAAGTTTTTTCTTGTCTATGGTAAGATCCCGAACCTACTGCTGTAACAACAACAACTGTTCCTCTTGTTTCTTGAGAGCTTCCTTTTCTTATGATTCTTTATCCTTTCTTCAAATCTTCTTTCATCCATCTTTCATGTAAGGTGTCTATCTCCCTCCGATTTTCTTCCAACGAAATCATCCCTTCCCGAAGGGAGATTGCTTCCTATTTCCACTTTTGTAATTCAGAATTAACAAGATTTTATCAAAACTCCATCCTGAGATGGGACCCAATGTTCTTCTGAATTCAATATCCACATCAATAATGGGTGTAACAACCTCTGCTAAATGGGGTTGTTCCACCTCTGCTGCTGGTTCTTGTGTAACAATATCTTCCTCGGTGGGTTCTTGTGTGTCAGCCCCTTCGTTTCCACCTAGAGTAGCCTCTATTTCCATTGTTGTTTCTTCTACAATAGGAGTGGCCTCCATAGGTTCTTGTGGGTCAGATTATCAGTCAATTATTACAGGAGGATCTGATTTAATTGCTTGTTCTTGGGTAACAACAGTATCATCAATAGGTTCTTGTGTAATAGCCTCCTACCATCATGTTTCTGTTTCCATTGGGTTGATGTTTTATCTACAGACCTTATATCCCACTGCTGTTAATTCTTGGAAACATGTCGTGCATACAGGCACTAGGATTTCCTTCCCCTCAGATAATTTTCTCTTTCATTCTTCATTTTCCTTTCTTAGATTTTCGAGTTCTAAAAACAGGATATGAGTTTCATCCGTACTTGATGAGGAGGGTTGATTTTCTTCTTCTAATAATTTTACTTCTATCTTCTTTCTAGATGTAGGAAAAGGGTCTATAGATATGCTAACTTTCACCCTTTTTTTTGGCCTTCTATCCCCAGTTGGTTCATCAGTAGGCTCTTTCCCAATTCTAACTTCAGCGGGCCGAGTTTGGGTTTCCACTTCTGCCAGACTTCCTCTTGAAGTCGTGGTCTATTTCCCCCAGCTTGTCCTCAGCCTCTTTCACTTGAATTATTCCCAAGATTTTCCTTGCTGGCCCAAGGAATATAACACAATTAATTTGATGAGTTTGTGATTGGTCACACATGCCTCCAGGTGTGCTGCTGTCTTTACTGCTGCTGCCATATGCTTGATGTTCCCTAACAAGTAGAATGGAATATTAATCTTTTGCTGGTGCCAAAGGTTATTAAGTATATGGACGTGATAGTTATAAAATATCATGGATCTTCGCTCATAAGTGATATATTTAATTAAACCTAGGGCGACATATGCCCAAGGATGAGGAAGCGACAACCAGTCAATTCCTCTCCCTTTCTTCTCTAGTTTTTATTCTCCTTCTAGGAAGTCTTCTTTCAAGGAGGGGTCATTGATTTTTTTGTTAAACCACCTCTGTCCCTCTACTGGTAATGTAGTCACTCGGGCAATTACCTTTTCAATCACCTCAAATTTCAGACCCCTAACTCGGGTCTGATTGTTGTTCAAATTCTGAGCAAATTCAATTGCCACCACCTCGTCTGAGCCTTCTAGATTTTGGAAATAGTAAATCAATTCGGCATCTCTAAATATATGGTAGGATTCTGGAGAATTCTGCATGCTCGACCACTGCTCCACCCATATTTCTGTTTGTTTATGAATTCACTTCTTTCTTCTCAGCCCCACTGTAATATCACTGCACTGCTCACTACTTCTCGACGTCTCTACTTATCCCAATTGATGAGTTTGAAATGAGGATGCAAGTTTTAGTTGAGGAGGTTGATGGGAGGTGATAGATTTTATGGATTACTGAATCGTACCTCACACTAAACTTCATAAATGTCTCGTTATGGAAATTAATGGGTTCTAGTACACACGCTCTTTTCCAACCGGATTCAGTCATCATTGGAATTTGTGTTATTAATTGGGTGCATGTGGATTTGATAGAGGTTTATGACTACGGAATTTTGCAATTATTTCAGGACATATCCCCCCCCCCCCATCTTAATGGTGGTGGCCGCCCATGACCATCACGGGAATATCATTACTTTTGCCAATAATCACCAAATCATAAATGATAACGTTACATTTTGAATGACATACCTGATGTGACATGGAGGAAGATTTCGAATTGGCGATGTTTTGATTGCAGCGCTCATGTTATTGCATTTGGCTAGCACGATTATTGCTGCTATGGGATGGAACATAAGAAACAATGTTCGTGGCTGTCGGCTGTTACATGTGTAATAACCAAGACAATCCTTAGATTATTCTTAAAAAAAAAACATCATAATAAGGAGAAATCGGTAAATAAAATAAAATTAAATGAATACCATCATCCTATAAAATAGATCAGGAAGAGAAGATGATGTTTCAGGAAGAAAAAAATGGGTGTAACAATCACCACAAGAATGGTTTTCAGTTGTTACCAACTGTCTGACTGCGCCCCAGAAAGGGGTTTTCACAGTTAGATTTATTATTATTTTTTTTTCTTTTATTTTGTTCTTTATATATATATATATTAAACATGTGTAACAACTGCCACAAGGGTGGATTTCAACTGTTGCACTTATTGGAATTTCAATTTTCAGGCTACACAGGAGAATGTTCCCCTGTTGTCGTAACATGAAGATCAGAGTCCGCGACAATGTTGAAAAATGATTCCTTCGAAGCAGTTTGATGATATAACCTTAGACAGTGCACAGTAACTAGTAACGGCATCTTAGCACTGTCGATGGTGACCAATTGTACAGAGCCATTGTCAAAGACCGTGTCCACTTCGTAAGGACCTAACCATATGGTGCAGACCTTGCATTTGAAATATTTGAACCTTGAATAAAAAAAAGAGCCCAATCTCCTTTCTTGACCTTTTTCTTCTTAATAAAACCATCATGCAATCTAGCTCTTTGCTGCTGAATGATTTATGTCTATTGAATAACATCCAACCGTTTCTCTTCCAACTCATTGCGCTGGTTCTGTCTTTGTGTCTATGCTGTACTCAAATCTAGATTGACCTGCAATGTTGTTCTTAACTTATTTATTTCAAACTCTATGGGGAATAAAGGATTCTTACCATACACCAATTCATATGGTGAGAAGCCTGTAGTATTCCTACATGTTGTCCTATAATCCCACAATACCTCTGGAAGTTTCTCGACCCAGTTTCTTCGGTGACTAGCTATTGTCTTTTTTAAGATTCCCTCAATGACTTTATTGGTGCTTTCCACTTGACCATTTTCTTGTGGGTGATATGGTGAAGTAATTCTGTGATGAATTCCATACTTTTCAACCAGATTCTTGATCAAATGAGATGTGAACTGAGCCCCCCCGTATGTCACTATCTCTCTTGGTATCCCGAAGAAAACAAAAATATCTTCAAACAAGAAGTTTGAAACAACTTGCTCTGTTGCTCTATTTAATGCCTTCGCTTCAACCCATTCTAAAAAATTCCTGATGATGGATCCCAGTTGGGGTTCGAAACGTCGCCACATGTTCTTCAATACCGTGGATAATCCGGAGAGCTTCTTACAAAATGATCACCATAGGTATGATTTTTTATGTGATGAAGGATTAATTGGCCCCAAAAAGTCTACGACCCATTTCTCAAATGGTTCTATCACTATCTGAGGCTATAACGACATCTCATTTGATTTCAGAGGCTGGTCCATCCTTTGGAAGCTATCACATCCTTTCAAAAACTTCTTGGCATCCTAGAATATAGTTGGCCAATAGTACCATGTTGAGAGTACTTTATGTCTTGTCCTCTTGTTAGCGAAGTTTCCTCCACAAGGTTCCTCATGAAAAGCCTTCAAGATCTCAAATACCTCATCTTCTCTAACACATCACCTAATCTGAAAATCTAGCCCGGTGTGACAAAGATTGCCTTCTATCCAGGAGTACGTAGCACTCTGTTGTATAATATTCCTCCTTTCCTTGGAAGGCAATTGGTGTGGGAATTTTCTTGCAACAAGGTAATTGGCTATATCTGCATATCAAGGTGAGTGAGTAGAGATGGAAAAAAGATTTTCATCTGGAAAATAATCCTCAGTGGCAGATGTAGTTAATCTAGAAATAAAATTAGCAACTACATTATCTTTTCCAGGTTTATCTAAAATAGTAATATCAATTTTTTCTAACAACAATAACCATCGTGTAACTCTACCATTAGTAACAAGCTTTTTCATCAAAAGTAAAACTGCAGCATGGTCAGTGTGTAAAAATACTTGTTACCTGATGATGTAGTGCCGAAATTTGTTGATAGCATGCACTACTACTAGGAAGTCCTTCTCAGTAACAGTGTAGTTGAGTTTTGTTGGAGTTAAGCTCTTACTGATGTAATAAATAGCGTAAGGTTTATTGTCCTCCATCTGCCCCAGAAAAACACCCATATCCATGTCAGATGCGTCCGTAGCAATATGAAATGGAAATTCCCAGTTTGGTCCTTGTAAAATAGGTGCTACTGTTACACAAATTTTCAACTTTAAAAAGGCTTGCTCACACTTCCCTTTCCACAAAAATTTCGCATCTTTCATGAGTAATGAAAATAGAGGAGATGCAATATTTGAAAAGTTCTGTATAAACTCCTATAGTATCCTACATGTACCAAAAAACTACGTACCTCTTTTGGAGTCTTAGGGGTCAGGATTTTCGAGATTACCTCAATTTTTGTAGGATCTACCTTGATTCCATTTGCTGAAATGAAATGTCCCAGCACAATTCCCTTGGTCATCATCATGTGGAATTTCTCCATGCTTAGAGAAACATTAGTTTGTTCACAAAGTTCCAACACTTTTTCCAAGTTAGCTAATGTTGTCTCAAAGGCATACTTGTAGGGTGTAAAATCATCCATAAATATTTCAAGACAATCATTCAAAAGATCAGAAAAAATACCCAATATTTCCCTCTGAAAGGTTTTTGGTGCATTATAGAGGCCAAAGGGAAGGAATCTATATGAAAACTACCCCATGGACAAGTGAAGGTTGTCTTGTCTTGGTCTTCTGGGGCAATCTGTATTTGATTATAGCCACTAAAACCATCTAGAAATGAAAATAATTTTTTTTCCAGAAAGATTATCCAAGACTTGATCAATGAATGGTAAAGGAAAATAGTCCTTTTGAGTGGCTTTGTTAAGCTTTTTATAGTCAAAGCAAACTCTCCATTTTCCGTTCTTTTTCGGAAATATGACAAGCGGAGACACCCACTGGCTGTCAGAAATAGGGTAGATGAAATTAGCATTAAGGAGTTTCTGAAATTCTTCTTTCACTACCTCAAGTGAGGGGTTCATTCGGCACTATGGTTGTCTAACTGGTTTGAAGTCCTATTTAAGGTAAATGCGGTGAGTGAATAGGCCAAGATGGATTCCTTTCATATCCATATATTCCCATGAAAATGCCTTTTTGTATTTCTATAAAAGCTGTATCAACAATCTATTTTTTTCAATAGTTAGGTTAGGATTGATGTTTAAACATTTCCCAAGTTTGATTTCAATGGGACTACTTATAGTATGCAGAGTGGTTTTCAAATGTTCAATAATTTCATCATCTACCTCATCTTCTTCTCCCAAATCTCTAATGGAGGCAACAAGGAGTGAATTAATAATAAAGCCATTAATGATATCGTCCTATATTTCATCCTTAAAGTATTGTTATTTTCCAAGTGTGAGAAGAGGTAGGGAAAGATCAGATTCAGGTGCAAATTTGTCCCACCAGGGACTACTCGAATCCATATGAGGTTTTGCTAGGGGATAAAGGTTTAGGTTCTGAGTGGCCTGTCCATCTGAGATTACCATAGATCCGGACCTACATTTGATATATGCGTCTACAGTGTCTAGTCACGTTCTTCCCAAGATTAAAGGATGACCCCCCAGGTTGGATTTGGTTTGTAAAATGAGAAAATCAACCGGATAATTCCAGGAAGCCACAGTGATAACCACATCTTCTATCATTCGCTTGGGATTGAAACGAGACCTATCTGCTAATTCAAGCACTGTGGGTGTAGGTCTAAGTCCATGAAGTTCTAGAGAGATAAAGAGGTCTTTAGTCATGAAATTCATAGATGCCCCTAGATCAATCAGAGTATTGGTTATAGGATAATTGTCAATATGGACAGTCATTGTGGGGTTCCCTGGGTCATTATATTTAGTCAAAAAAGGCTGATCAATCATGAGATCGGACAATTTCCCCATGACATGGATATTAGCAGGGTCTTTAGGTTTCCTTCCAGGTCTTTTGATGCATAGTTCCCTCACTGTCTTAGCATAGATAGGTACTTCTTTAAGAGATTGTAACAGTGGAATTCACACATAAAATTTTTGCAATTTCTTGAGGAATTCAGATTCAGGTTGTGAGACCAGCCCAGTTTCAGTTGATCGTTGAGGGTATGGAGGATTATGAATGCTAACAGCTGAGTCAAATATCACAGATGCACTAGCCTTGCTCGGACTGGTTGCTGTAGAAATAACAAATCCTTCTGAGCTGGCTGCTACAGATGTAACAACAGGTGTTGTATCAGCTGTTACATGTGTAACAACTGTCTCATAATCGCCCATGCCCCTTCTAGGTGATTCACATTCTTCGGTAATAATGGGAGTATGCTAAGCTTTGATGACTTTCACTGGTCGAAGCTGAACGTCGTTAAGTATAATAGTAGTAATAAGATAAGTTTGGAGGGTAACCAGAGCATCCATGTTCTAGGCTACCTTATTATTTTGATTGGGGTTAGGTTGCACAGGTAATTGGGGTCGAACAGAAGGTGTAGGATTTTGAATAGAAGGAAGTTGTAACTGTTGCTGCTGTATTAGTATTGGAGGGGGTACTGGACCCTGGCCATTACTTCTCTAGTTCTGACCCCAAGGGTTGGGTTGTGATGGAGGAGACGACCATTGGTTCCATGGTGAAGGGAATTGTGTTGAGGAAGGAGTAGGATACTGTCATGGATATTGCTGACTATTATAAACATTATTCCAAGGATAAAAAGAGGAAAAATCTGAAGGCATACCTATAGGCCATGATTTCCATGGTATTTTTGATCTGATGAAATAAGAAGATTGGACATCCTTGCTTGGTTCTTGAAGTACTGCCTTTATTCTAGGCAATTCAGGACACTAAGTCGTAGCATGTGCCAACTCACAGATTTTACACAGGCTGACACTATTTAGTCCACATTCTCTTTCCAAATGTTTCTTTTTGCATCAGGGACAAAATATTGCTAAGGTTGCTTCAGCTTCTGCTTGTGCTTTCTTGACTTGTACCGTAGTGATATGGGCAGAGAGAGTGCTAAGGAGGTCAGTTTTAAAATCCTCAAATAAATTTCCAATCTCTACTCTGGTTACTCCTCCAGTTGTGGACTTCTGTATCCAGACTAAAGGGTCACGAACTGAAACTTGCCCTTTGAACAATCCTATTGAGCTACGCAGACAAAGCTTCATTATTTCATTAAGAAGTTCTTGCGATATGTCTCCTTTTCCCAATAGGTTCAGATGCTCCAGAAAATTGTATCTTATACCTCATGAAAATATTGGCTTTAAAATTTCCAGATCTAAGTTACTGAACTTAGACCTTTGTAAATTGTAGTGAAATTTCTCCATATAGTCTTCCAGGTTGTCCTCCTCCTTCTGTGAAATTCTGAAAATATCGTCCTTCAAATCCCTGGTTCGATGATATTTTAAGAGGAAGCCTCTCTTATGTCATTCTAGGTTTGAATCATGCCAACACCTAGTCTCATGAACCATATTAATGCTGCTCCTTTCAAGGTAGCAGTGAATAATTTTAGCTTATGGGCATCTGAAGTGTAGTCATAACCTTTACACAGCACATTGAATTTGAACAGAAAGGTATCAGGGTCTTCAAAAACCACCCCTTGAAATGAAGGTAGGGATGATAAAGGAATATTTTTCATAGGAGCCTCATCCCTTGTTACTACTATTGGGAATTCAAAAGTAACAGATCTATCTGTCTTGACATTCTCGTCCCCCATGGCTTATTCTTCCTAATGGGATGAACTGACCTCAAAGTGTACTGGAGATTGATAAATAAAAGGATCAGGTTGCTCCAGGACCAACTGTTTAACAACACTACCAACGTCCAACTGATGATCAATTGAATATTGTTCGTCAGGTCCCTGATACTCCCCACTAGTCTCTTCATATCCTTCAATTCTCAGATCCTTATCAATGATTCTCCACTGATGCTTTGAATCTGAAGTCTTGGTATCAGGAGTGGATATGCTTTTCAAAGGATGGTGAGGCCCAGACACGGAAGACACCTATGGTCCATGCTTTGATATGGTAGCTGATTTTTGTGGTCTCGTCTTCCTATTATCTCTGTATGACGTGGACTATTCCTTTTTCTGCCCATGATATCAGATATCCAAAGAATGTCTTTCTTCCCAAATCTACACTCTTCTTTTCCTTCTTACGACCCTTCTTTCCTGTAGTCAATAGAGTGGGGGGTGTTTGTAGATGTTGATGTTGTCCTATCGACACACATGGGCCCTATGTGTATTAATTCATCCTATAAGTGCTTCAACTTCTACAGTAGTGAGCCCACCCAAGTTCGTTAGAGAGATACACAGGTTCTTACCTCTTGTCTAACCGCCCAACTATTGTATAGCTGAAGACACCCTAAAAGAACACTAAAAAATTCAACTCCTAAGTGTCCCAACAAGACATTGGTGATCCCTTTCAAGTTCGTTAGAGTGATGTGCAGGTTCTTACCTCTCGTATTACTGCACATAAATTGTGTTGCTGGAGACACTCTAAGAAAAACAAAATGCTTAGAAATTCACTCTCCTAAGTGTCCCATCAAGACATTGGTGAGTCCGCTCAAGTTTGTTAGAGTGCTGCGTAGGTTATTACCTCTCGTATTACTTCTCAACAATTGTGTCGCTGGAAACAATCTAAAAACGCATGGAAATTGCACTTTTAAGAAACAACTCTGATAGATTGTATTGTCACTGCCATCCCCAGAAATGATGTGAAAATGTGGGGTTGTATTAATAACTATTGAATGACTAAACAATACACATAAATTATCAATCCAGGGACATATTTTATTCCAATGACAGTTGCACTGTCTGTACCGATACATTCAACCAGAAGCAATTCCAATTAAAAGAAATCGTTGCTGAAGTAAATGCTGGAAACAAATCACTCATGTAGAAATAAAATGATCCACAAGACCATAATCACACTTCAATTAATATGTTCTAGTGTGCCACACGACAATTATCTAGTTGGTATGTCTAATATCATATGTGTAACATCATACAAAGTATTGAAATTGAAGCAGATATATTCACAACTGAACAACAACAACAACACCTCTACTGATACATAAACCAAAATAAAAACACATAAACACAACTACCTTAGTCATTGCAATCCCTTCTAAGAAGGAGGACCCTTCCTCCATAGCAGGGAGTAGGTAGAGAAAATAATTTAACGGAAACTACACTGAATAACACATGTAACAACAATAATATGATAATCTATATTAATATGTGCACAAATACAGAGCCAAAATAATGTTGTTCTCCATTAACCTTTTGATCTCTAGGGCCGAGAACTATATGGTGGTTACATCTCAGAAAATCAAGGGATAGATCAGTCATGAGAATCTTATGATTCTCATGCTGACCGAAATAGAATACATATAGTTATAACCACTTCTTAATAAAATTCTGACTAGAAAATTATAAATTACTATCAAAACCGCCCATAGGCTATTATCCAAAAATACAATGCTAAAAAAATTCTACAGCTATCACAATAAAACCACAACTATAGTGTAACAACTAAAGGAGAGGTCAGCAATAGGTGTTGACGAGATCCAGTCAGTGGTACAACTGTATCAGCAGTTCACCAGCGAGTCTGTAACAATAGAGTGTAACAATAGTTTGCCAGCAGGTCTGTAACAACAAGGTGTAACAACATCGCTCGCTGTAACAACACACCCTTAACTGCTCCTATGTACCTCGTGCTTGGGATCTTTGGTGCTACAAATGACATCTAGAAAGACAACAAAAAGGCCATAGATATTCTCCAAACTTTCATCCTCAATTAGTCATAAAAAAACATGATATATCATAATAGTTGATAAAATGGAAGAGTAATGAAAATAAGGTGAAACAACAAAAGTTAGGATAGAAAGGTAGGAAAAAAAGGCAAATATAGTCCCATTGGTTATAGTCATGAGGACAAATAGGGAATTTTTTTTTAGGAAAGTGTGAAAAAATGGCACCCAACAGTTGGCTACCAAGGAGACTCTTAATTATACTTGACTGTATGCTTTCCATAGCTCCTCAAAGGTGGGTGGTTATTTCCAGTTGTTGAGAGCTGAAGCAAAAGATCCCCAAGAAGGTAGCAGTCCCAAAATGACTGTAATCACTAGTTCTTTATCTGGCACTATTTCATCAATGGTAAGAAGCTCATCCCTTATCATTTATATTCTTATAAAGAAAGAGGAAAAAATATCCTCCTTTGGCATCTTATTAGTTCTTAGTTCATTCTTCAGGCTTGTCACTTTTCCTGTTGAGATTCAACAAGAAAATTTTAGCACCCACGCCTAGTTGCATTAAAATATAATCTATTCTCAATGTTGACTTGAATCAGTTAACTAAAAGTGATTGATTTAGTTATCTAGTGGATTTCGAGTTAGAGGTAGTTGGTGAGGCATGCAGAGTAATTCTAGTTGTAACATAGTTCAAATTGCAGTGGTGCATGAGTTAGTGCAAGTTGTAAATAGTTTAACTTAGTTAAGTGAGTTAAAATCAGTTGTGCTAGTTGTAACTGAACATACACTAGTGAGAGATCTGGTCAATTAAATATTAATCAATTCACAATCAGTGATCTCACATGCAATTGAGGATTTACTATTATTAGCTGCATGCATGTCAGATCTAGTGGAGATCTAGTTGATTTCTAGGTGAAAGGGAAGTTGACTATCAATTGTAGGATTATTGGGTTGCACACATGCAACAAAACACCCAATGGAGTGCCCATGATACTTGCACAGTCAAGGCAAGTAAGAATTCCTATATTTCATGTATATTTACCATCAGGGATTGCGCAAGCAAGGCAGGTTGTCTGGAGATTGAGAATTGGCTATGTGTTGGTCAATTTTGCATATGACAGTGTGAGAAAATTAGCTGAGTACTGGAGGGCTATTGTGAGAATAGTTTTGTATGTAATTTTGTCATGATCCATGCTTAATATACAATAGGAGATAATGGGGTTTTTAGCTGTAATATTTCCAAAGGAAATTATCTGTGTTGTGTGTGAGTGATATTTCTTCATGATCATGTGATTAGCGATTGTGTTTTTTAATTCCGCAAAATATTTGTAGAAGCGATTCAGTATTTAAATTTAGTACATTTTTATATTGGGTGAATGAAAGATATACATGCATGTTGTATAATTTTTACATGGTATCAGAGCACAATAAATTGCAGAAGTGAAGCAGGAGCTGAGTTTGTGACTGGATAGAATTCGAATTTGCAGAAAGACTTTCTAGGTGCTACAACTAATTCAAGATCGAAATAGATTTCAATGGATTCAGGTTAGAGTATGCACTAGAGGGAATCTTGAACTATATTTATTGGAAGGACATGATGGATTAAATACTCAAAGACAATGACTTAAAGGAATTCATTAACACTGATGTTCGTAAACCCGCTTTGGCAGATGTTGCAAATCTTGATGCATGGAAAAAGAAAGTGGAAAATACGAGGAGGATATTTTTTGAGGGAGTACGAGACCACATTGTCTCAAGCCTCCATGGGAAAGCCACACCATATGCAATTTTCAAGGCTTTGACGAATCTATTCCAAAGTAGTAGCGACCATAGGAAATAGGTGCTCAAAGATAAACTCAGGAAGATCAAGATCAAGAATTTGCACAATTATCAATAATTTGTCAATGGAAGGGAAAAATTGCTAGATTGGGAATGACTGTGGTTGGATTTAGTGCAGGAGGAGTTCATACTGAACACCAGAGATGGATCTTCATCTAAGAATGAGGATGAAGATGATTGTGCTTTGGATTCCAAGGTGAGGAAGGGGAAGCAAAAGAAATTCCATTCTAAATCCAAGTCCAAGAATGGCAAGAAGCAAGACATGTCCAAGGTGAAGTGTTTTCACTGTCACAGGCATGGGCATTTTGCTACTAACTGTCCATAAAAGAAGAAGAACAAGAAGGCTGGAGGATCTGTAGTTGGTGAGGCCCTTTCCTTTCAATTCAAGCTTGAATTCTCATTGATCGTATGCATGGTGTCCAGTGCATTGGGATCTGTGTGGTATTTGGATAGTGGCGCTTCCTTTCACATGACGGGAGACAAGGAACTTTTCAGTGACTTGGAGGAGAAATATCTCCAGATGCATATTGAAATGGGTGACGACGGACGATACAATGCTACTGGGATTGGTACCACTACCTTTCAGAGGGAGTCAAGTAAACCCTTTCAATTAAAAGATATAATACATGTACCAGGTATGAAGGAAAATTTGGTCTCAGTTGCAATGTTGAAGGATAGAGGCTATGATGTTGTTTTTAGTGATGGAAAAGATTTCATGCGACATAAAACAATGGGACAAGCCAAGAGGATAGGGACTCGAGTTAAGAATCTCTACAAGCTGGATGTAGATGGCTGTGCAACAATGATGGGCAAGGCAGATCAAGTTTTGAGCTGAGATGAGGGCGAATTATGGTACAGGCATTAGGCCATCTTCACCATAGAGCCTTGAAAGTCATGCATCAGATTTCTACTGGTCTTCCTAGGGGTACACTTGCGCACTCAGACACATGCAAGGGATGTACTATGGAAAAATATGTAAAGTACACCTTTCATGAGAAGGAAAACCGAGCTTTTTGTTGAGATTCAACAAGATGATGAGCTTAGTGAAAAGTAAGCACCTTCACTAAGTGGGGCCCATAGGCTATTTTTAGGTGTGTGTCTATTTTTAGACATGGTGAGCATATTATATAAGTTTTAGGATTCTATTTGTAGAGGGTTGGTCAAATGTGAAAAATAGATGAAATTCTATTTTTAAAATATTGGGCGAAGTCTATTTATAGATCGTCAATCTAAAAATAGATGCATGTCGATTATTATTAGCCCTTAATTATAATACAACAATAAATATCAACTTATTCTCTTGGAGAACTTTATTTCAGTGAATGGATTTGGAAAATTAGTGGGCTGAAGGAATTACACAATTCCTAGGGTTATTGGTGGCTCATGCATGGAGGACACAGTTAGGACTGAAGTGGCAAAGTGATGACAGAGTTGGAAGAGTAGTTACAGGAGTTGTTATTCAGTTTAACTCAGTTGAGATAGTTGTATATAGTCTAACTGAAATATACACTAGTGAGAGTTAAGTGAATTAGTTAGTTAATTAATTCACAACTAATAACTCACTATCAACTGAAAAATACAACAGTTAACTACTTGCATGTCAGTTCCAGTGGAGATTCAGTGGAGAGATAGGTGAAAGGGTGAGATGGACTATCTGTTGTGACTATAGTGATGCATTCAATGCATATGACACACATTGAAGTTGCCAATGAGGATTGTGCAGTCAAGGAAAGGCCAATTCAAATTCATTTAGTGGTATTCTTCAGCAGGGGTTGCGCAGTGGAGGCAGGCTATCAGGAGGCAAGAAATTGGTGCATAGATATGAAAATTTCTGCATGAAAATGTGTAATGATTGTTGATTGTATTGAGAGCTTGATGTAATAAGTTTTGTATGAGATTATTATATGATTCCATTGAGATACATAATATATGATAGTT
Source organism: Pinus albicaulis (assembly GCA_034641835.2). Classification (NCBI taxonomy): domain Eukaryota; kingdom Viridiplantae; phylum Streptophyta; class Pinopsida; order Pinales; family Pinaceae; genus Pinus; species Pinus albicaulis. Next base: position 150,825 of record JAXQQM020091848.1, on the reverse strand, counting down.
GGGGATTTTAGCTTTAAGCTTTCCCATTAAACAACTGTGTTATGTGTGACTGAATTTATTCACATGTGTTTGCAATTGAGTTTTAAATTTCCACAAGTTTAACAGTGGAAGGATTTTGTATTTAGCAAGAAGATAAATATTGTTAGATCAGGAGAATCTGGTAATACATCAGTATTAATAAATTTCTACATGGTATCAGATCAAAATTGATCAATGGAGATTGCAATTGTGAATAAGTGCTGAGTTTTGTGTTGGTGGACAATTCGAATTTGCTGCAAAAATTTCTTGGTGCGACAGTTGAGTATTCATTGAAATGCCTTTCAATGGGTTGCGATTCAAGTATGAACTTGAGGGTAGCTCGAATTAAATAGTCCGGAAGGATAAGATGGAGGTAGTGCTTGAAGATAATGGACTGAAGGAGTTCATCAATAGCAATGTTCCTAAGCCTGCTTCTAGTGATGCTGCAGGACTTGACGCATGGCAAAAAAAGGTAGCAAAGACAAGAAGAATTCTGTTGGAAGGTGTGAAAGATCATATTATGTCAAGCCTTCATAGCAAAGCCACTCCATTTTCAATGTGGAAGGATTTTTCAGATCTTTTCCAAAGCAGCAGCGACCATAGGAATTTGGCGCTGAAAGATAAGCTCAGAAAAATAAAAATGGAGAAGGGCGACAGTATTCCAAAATATCTCACGAAGTTTGTCCAATGTAGGGATAAACTGGGAAGTGTGGGGATTACAGTTGCATATGATGACTTGGTGAGCTTGGCTCTCCTTGGGCTTTCGAAGAGTTGGCACAGCTACGAAGACTCTGTCAATGGATGGAAGAAACTGCCAGATTGGGAGGGACTTTGGTCGGATCTTGTGAAGGAGGAGATAACGCGGAATACCAGGGATGGATCTTCATCAAAGACTTATGATGAAGAGAATTGCACTTTGGTTTCCAAATCAAGGAGAGAGAAGGGGAATAAATCCCATCCAAAATCCGAGGCTAAAGGCAAGAAGCTGGATTTGTCCAAAGTGAAGTGTTTTCAATGTCACGAACATGGGCATCTCGCCACTAACTGCCCACAGGAAAGGATGAACAAGAAGGCTGCTGGAGCTACAGCTGGAAAGGCCTTAGCCTCGCAATTTGAAATTGATTTCTCTTTGCTCGCATGCTTGGTTTCAAGCTCAATGGGATCAGTGTGGTATCTTGATAATGGTGCGTCTTTCTATATGACGTGAGACAAGGAGTTGTTTAGTGACTTGGAGGAGAAGGATCTCCAAATGCATATAGAGATGGGCGAAAATGGTAGATACAGTGCGACCGACATTGGAACCATTATATTTATGAGGGAGTTAGGTAAACCATTTATGTTGAAAGATGTTATGCATGTTCCAGGTCTGAAGAAGAACTTGGCCTCGGTCGCAAAGTTGGAAGACAGAGGTTATGACGTTGTTTTTATCAAGGGAAAAGCCTTCCTGCAACATAAAACAATGGGTCAAACCAAGAGGATAGGGATTCGAGTTAAGAATCTCTACAAGCTAGAGGTAGATGGCTGCACTGCAATGAAGGGAAAAGTAGAAGAAGTGGTGAGCCGGGATGAGGGCGAATTATGGCACAGGAGATTGGGCCATCTTCACGATCTCACCTTGAAGATTTTGCAGCAGATTTCTACTATACTTCCCAAGGGTACTCTTGCGCAGTCAGATCAGTGCAAGGGATGTACTATGGGTAAGTTTGTGAAGACCAACTTTCATGAAAAGGAGAACTGTGCTTCGATGATCCTGGAGAGAATTCACACAGACGTGTGTGGACCTTTCTTGGTTGCTTCAACAACAAAACACAAGTATTATGTTATATTTGTTGATGAATATTCTCGTAGATGTTGGATCTTCTTCATGCAAAATAAGAGTGAAACATTCTTAAATTTCTGTGAGTTTAAAGCATTGGTGGAGAAGGAGTCGGGGAATCAGGTGAAGGCTCTGTGGAGCGATAATGGTGGTGAATATATATTGAACGAATTCAAAGAATTCTATAGCAAAGAAGGAATTCGAAGAGAACTCATAGCACCTCATAACCCACAGCAAAATTGGGTCACGGAGAGGAAGAACATAATGATCATGGATGTTATATGAGCTATGCTGCATGACCAAGACCTACCGATGCATTAGTGGGTGGAAGCATGCAACACTGCAGTTTATGTGAAAAACTGTTGTCCTCATAGAGTACTTGGCATGAGTACACCCAAAGAAGCTTTTACTGGTAAGAAGCCTGATATTTCTCATTTGAAAATTTTTGGCTCATCTGTTTAAATTCATGTGACAAAGGACGCCAGGAAGAAGCTGGAGCCAACTGCAGAATTTAGGATATTTGTGGGGTACACAGAAACACCCCATAATTATTGTGTGTATTTTCCAAACAATCGAATGACTGTGGTGTGATGAGATATAAAATTAAATGAGGTGAAATCCATGAAGTTTTCGCTTGAGAGGGAGCTACACTTGCATGCGGAGGAGGAAATTATTGTTCCCAAAGATGAGCCTCTATATGTGGATCAACCACAGGAGGAGATTCATGGAGTGGAGGAGTCCACGCATGCAGAACCAAATATAAGATCTAGAAAAAATCATACCAAGGAAGCTGAGAGACTGAAGCTTGATGCAACAGAGAATGTAGAAGTCCCTACATCACAATGCAGATAGAGACAGTCACCTGACTGATTTACTGGATACATGGCTCTTATGAGCAAGTGTGTCATGACAGATCCATCTTCTTTTGAAGAAGCATCGCAAGAGCCCACATGGGTAGATGCCATGGTGGAGGTGTATGACTCTGTTGTCAGAAACAATGCTTGGGAGATTGTTCCAAGGCCGGTGGGTAAATCAATGGTAGATTTGAAATGGTTCTACAAGGTAAAGAAAGCTACTGATGGGAATGTCGAGAAGTATATGGCAAGATTTGTTGTCCGGGGCTTCTCACAGATCGAGGGGATTGATTATGAAGAAACCTTTGCACCTGTTGCACGGTATTCTTCCATAAGGACCATCCTTTCTCTCTCAGCGCAGATGGGTTGGCACATTCATCAGATGGATGTGAAGACTGCGTTCCTTAATGGGATCATTGAGGAAGAGGTGTACATTGAGAAGCCTAAATGATTTGAGATCTTCAACAGCGAGTCACATGTGTGCAGAATCAAAAGAGCGTTGTATGGGCCGAAGCAAGCACCTTGTGCTTGGTACACATGGATCGACAACTATTTCACCAGACTTGGCTTCACCAATAGTGAGGCGGATTGAAACCTATACCAAATTTTGGTGGACTCGGGTAAGCTTTTAATCATTGTTCTTTATGTTGATGATTTAATACTAACAGATGATGAGTAGTTGATACACTCATGGAAGGCAGATCTTGCAAAGGATTTTGAAATGAAGGATTTGAGCCTCCTTCATTATTTCCTTGGATTGGAAATATGGCAGCGAGAAGGTGAAATGTTTGTGTCTCAAGGCAAGTATGCTCGGGAGATACTTGGTAAGTTTCACATGGAGGATTGCAAGCCCATGGATACTCCTTTCTAGGAAATTGGAGGAAAGAGGATGCTACATCGACAGAGGTAGTGGATGCCACTGTTTATCGACAGTTGGTGGGTTCGCTCATGTATTTAGTTAATACAAGACTGGACATATGCTATGCAATGAACCAAATTTCACAAGCGATGGTTAAGCCTACCAAGCTCTTTTGGAAGGCAAGAAAGCATGTCTTGAGGTATCTCAGGGGCACATCTAAGTATGGTTTATGGTATAGATATACATATGAGGTGAAGTTGCATGGCTTCACGGATGCAGATTGGGTTGGCAGCACAACGGACAGAAAGATCACATCAAGAGGGGTTTTCGGTATTGGATCTACAACAGTTTCTTGGTACAGCAGGAAACAAAGATCCATGGCACTGAGTTCTGCGGAAGCAGAATACATGGCAGCAAGTCAAGCTGCATGTGAGGCTACCTAGATGAGGAAGATCCTGGTCAGTTTGTTCGGTTCACATTTAGATCGTACAGTGATACATTGTGATAATCAGAGTTACATTAAACTCTTGATTAATCCTGTGTTTCATGATAGATCTAAACATATTGATATCCGGTATCATCATATCAGAGATTGTGTGCAATGGAAGATCATTTTGCTTCAGTACATTCCTATGGAAGATCAGGATGCAGATATTGTGACGAAGGTGCTTGGCATGAGAAAATTCGAATACCATAGAGGCAGGATCAGGGTGAAGGATAATCCCTATCTTGTTGAGAGGGAGTGTTGAGATTCAACAAGATGATGAGCTTAGTGAAAAGTAAGCACCTTCACTAAGTGGGGCCCGCATGCTATTTTTAGTTGTATGTCTATTTTTAGACATGGTGAGCATATTCTATAAGTTGCAGGATGCTATTTGTAGATGGTTGGTCAAATGTGAAAAATGGATAAAATTCTATTTTAGAATATTGGGTGAAGTCTATTTATAGATCGTCAATCTAAAAATAGATGCATGTCGATTATTATTAGCCCTTAATAATAGTCTGACAATAAATATCAACTTATTTTCTTGGAGCACTTTATTTCAGTGAACAGATTTGGAAAATCAATGGGCTGAAGGAATTACGCAATTCCTAGGGTTACTGGTGGCTCATGTATGGAGGACTCAATTAGAATTGAAGTGGAAAAGTGATGACAAAGTTGGAAGAGTAGTTACAGGAGTTGTTATTCAGTTTAACTCAGTTAAGTGAGTTAAACTCAGTTGAGCTAGTTGTATCTAGTCTAACTGAAAAATACACTAGTGAGAGTTAAGTGAATTAATTAGTTAATTAATTCAAAACTAATAACTCATTAATAACTGAAAAAATACATCAGTTAACTACTTGCATGTCAGTTCCAGTGGAGACCCAGTGGAGAGATAGGTGAAAGGGTGAGATGGACTATATGTTGTGACGATAGTGATGCATTCAATGCATCTGACACACATTGGAGTTGCCAATGAGGATTGCGTAGTCAAGGCAAGGCCAATTTGAATTCATTCAATGGTCTTCTTCAGCAGGGATTACGTAGTGGAGGAAAGTTGTGAGGAGGCAAGAAATTGGTGCATAGATATGAAAATTTCTGCATGACAGTGTGTAATGATTGTTGATTTTACTGAGAGCTTGATATACTAAGCTTTGTATGAGATTATTACATGATTAAATTGATATACATAATATATGATATTTGGGGTTTTTAGCTTTAATATTTCCCGTTAAACAACTGTGTTATGTGCGATTGAATTTATTCACATGTGTTTGCAATTGAGTTTTAAATTTCCACAAGTTTAACAGTGGAAGGATTCTGCATTTAGCAAGAAGAAAAATATTATTAGATCAAGAGAATCTAGTAATACATTAGTATTAATAAATTTCTACACTTTTAGGATCCTTGAGAGAGTTCACACAGACGTGTGTGGTCCTTTCTCGATTGCTTCAACATCAAAACATAAGTACTATGTAATCTTTGTTGATGAATTTCTTGTAAGTTCTGGATCTTCTTCATGCATAAGAAAGATCAAACATTCTCTAAGTTGTGTGAGTTTAAGGCACTGGTGGAGAAAGAGTCTAGGAAGCAAGTGAAGGCTCTTAGGAGCTATAATGGTGGAGAATACATCTATAAAGAATTCAATAACTTTTATAGCAAAGAAGGAATTCTAAGATAACTCATAGCGCCTCATAACCCACAACATAATGGGGTCGCAGAGAGGAAGAACATAACTATTGTGGGTGCAACGTGAGCGATGTTGCATGATCAAGGCCTACTAATGCATATGTGGGTGGAAGCATGCAATACATCGGTACATGTGCAAAATCATTGTCCTCATAGAGTACTTGGCATGAGTACACCTGAAGAGGATTTCACCAGTAAGAAGCCTGATGTTTCACACTTTTTTGGCTCATCTGTTTATGTGCATGTGACCAAGGGCGTGAGGAAGAAGCTAGAACCAACAGCCGAAGTTCGTATTTTTGTGGGGTACACTGAAGCACCCCATAATTATCATGTGTATTCACCAAACAGTAGAATGAATGTTGTGCAACGGGATATCAAATTTGATGAGGAGAAAGCCATGCAGTTGTACCTTGAGAGGGAGCTAGACTTGCATGCAAAGGAGGAACTACTGGTTCCCAAGGATGAGTCTCAAGATGTGGATTAGCCACATGAGGAGGTTCATGGAGTGGAGGAAAAAACTCGTGCATAGCCATCCATCATAAATGGCAGAAGGCACACCATGGAAGCTGATATATTGATGTTGCAGAGAATGTAGGAGCCCCTACTTCACAGCGTAGACAGAGACAATCTCCTGACTGATTTACTGGATACATGGCTCTTATGAGAAAATGTATTGTGACTAAACCATCTTCCCTCCAGGAAGCAGTGCAAAAACCAACTTGGGTCGATGCAATGGTGGAGGAGTATGACTCCATCGTCAATAATTGTGCATGGGAGATAGTCCCAAGACCGGTCGACAAATTAGTGGTTGGATCAAGATGGATCTATAAGGTAAATCAAGATGCTGATGGGAGTGTGGAGAAATATAAGGCCAAATTTGTGGCTCGAGGATTCTCATATATTGAGGGGATAGATTATGATGAGACTTTTTCACCCGTTGCAAGGTACTCTTCCATAAGATCTGTCCTTGCTCTCTTAGTGCATATGGGTTGGCCCATTCATAAGATGGATATGAAAACTAAATTTCTCAATGGGATCATTGAGGAAGAGGTGTACATAGAGTAGCCCGAAGGTTTTGAAATCTTCAACAATGAGTCACATCTGTGCAGAATCAAAAGAGCACTGTATGGGTTGAAGCAAGCACCCCGTGCTTGGTGCACTCAGATTGAAAACTATTTCACCAGATTGGGCTTCACAAAAAGTGAAATAGATGAAAAACTGTACCAGATTGTGGTTGAGGGTAAGTTATTGATTATTTTTCTTTATGTTGACGATCTAATTTTGAATGGTTATGAGCAGTTGATACACTCATGCAAGGGGGATCTTGTAGGGGAGTTTGAAATGAAGGACATGGAACTCCTTCATTATTTCCTTGGATTGGAAATATGGCAGCGAAATGGTGAAATTTTTGTGTCTTAAGGCAAGTGTGCAAAGGAGATACTGGGTAAGTTTAACATGGAGAGCTAAAAACCCATAAATACTCCTCTTCCAAGAAATTGGAGGAAAGAGGATGCTACTTCTGGAGAGGTAGTGGATGCTACTGTCTACAAGCATTTAGTTGGTTCGCTAATGTATTTGGTGAACACGAGACCAGAAATTTTCTACACAGTTAACCGACTGAGTCAAGCTATGGTTAATTCTAACAAGCTCTTTTGGAAGGTGGGGAAGAATGTCCTGAGATACCCGAGGGGCACATTAGAGTATGGTCTATGGTACAGACAAACAGAAGCAATGAAGCTGCATGGATTCACGGATGCAGATTGGGTTTGCAGTCCATAAAACATAAAGAGGTCATTAGGAGGGATCTTTAGCATTAGATCCAAAATAGTTTCCTTGTACAAAAGGAAACAAAGATAGGTGGCACTTAGTTAATCAGGAGTGGAATACATGGAAGCAAGTCTAGCTGCATGTGAGGCTATCTATATGAGAAAGATCTTGGTTGGTTTGTTTGGTTCTCAGATGGATCCGACAGTGATTCATTGTGATAATTAGAGTTGCATTAAAATCTCGATTAATACTGTGTTTCATGATAGGTCCAAGCATATAGATATATGGTACCATCATCTTAGAGATTGTTTGAAAATAAGGATCATGTTGCTTTAGTACATTCCCATGGAAGATCAGGATGCAGATATTCTGATGAAGGCACTCACCAGGAGAAAATTAGAATACCATAAAACAGGATCAGGGTGAAGGATAATCCCTTTCTTGTTGAGAGGGAGTGTTGAGATTTAACAAGAAAATTTCAACACCCACGCATAGTTGCATTAAGAACCTAGACTAGGGTGGGGCCCACAGTGTTATTTTTGGGTGCATGTCTATTTTGGTTATCCCTCAATTAAGATGGAAATTAAACTGTAATCTATTCTCAATTTTGACTTGAATAAGTTAAATGAAAGTGATTAATTAAGTTAGCTAGTGGATTTTGAGTTAGAGGTAGTTGGTGAGGCATGCAGAGTAATTCTAGTTGTAACAAAGTTCAAAGTGCAGTGGTGCATGAGTTAGTGCAAGTTTCAAATAGTTTAACTCAGTTGTGCTACTTGTAACTGAAGATACACTAGTGAGAGATCTAGTGAATTAAATATTAATTAATTCACAATCAGTGATCTCACATGCAACTGAGGATTTACTATTATTAGTTGCATGCATGTTATATCCAGTGGAGACCTAGTTGACTTCTAGGTGAAAGGGAAGTTGACTATCAGTTGTAGGATTATTGGGTTGCATAAATGAAACTAAACACCCATTGGAGTGCCCATGATACTTGCGCAATCAAGGTAGGCAAGAATTCCTATCTTTCAGGGATATTTACCATCAAGGATTGCTCAAGCAAGGCAGACTGTCTGGAGGCTGAGAATTGGCTATGTGTTGGTCAACTTTGCATATGACAGTGTGAGACAATTCGCTGAGTACTAGAGGGCTCTTGTGAGAATAATTTTGTATGTAATTGTTTCATGATCCATGCTTAATATACAATAGAAGATAGTGGGGTTTTTAGCTATAAGCTTTCCCCGAGAAATTATATGTGTTGTGTGTGATTGATCTTTCTTCATGTTCATGTGATTAGCGATTGTGTTTTTAATTCCGCAAAAGATTTGTAGAAGCGATTCAATATTTAACTTTAGTACATTTTTATATCGGGTGAATCCAAGATATACATGCAATTTGTATAATTTCTACATTTCCAATGTTCTTGATGGTGAATAGTTTTTACAAAGCATCATACATTTCCTAAGCATGATCAATATTTTATTGAAGGGGAAAAGATTTTCCTTTATGCCTTCAACCATAAAATCCATAGTTACTAATTCCATTTCTCTGTGCTTCACCCTATCAACATCACTTGATTCTTCTGTATGCCATTTCATCTTCCCTTTGACTAAGTCTAAGACCTTGTTATTTTCAAGGATGATGCTAATCCTTTTCTTCCAATACCTATAATTTGTAGCTCCTTCAAGATTTTGATCTCCCTTGATAGTTTTAGACATATTTCTTGAAGATAGTGAAGACTTCTTTCCTCTAGTGAACTTCTTATAACTTCCTTGATCAAGTCCTTGAGACTGACTTTTTCCTTCTTCTCTTACCAAAGATCTAATACCATGTTAGAGAATCATAAAGGTAGAAATATCCTCTTGCTATTGATTATTTAATTGTGATCTTATTTAGTTCTTATTATGTTCTTCTTATTAGTTCATCAAGAAAATATCAAATAAATACACATATATCAAGGACACTAGATGTAGGTCAAGAACCAGGGAAAAACCCCACTATTGGGGAAAACCCATTGATTAATTATTCATCCAATGGGGATTCTTGAGACTCCCAGACTTACTCCACACAAAGCTAACCTTCCTTGTGATCCTTCCTAAATCTGGTAGCAACAACAACAATAACAGTACTATGATGACCTGGAACTTCGAATTTGCTTCTTAAGAATTCTATCTCGAGGTAGAGACTTCTATCTGGCTTAAAAGAATTCAATTTAGGCCCAATACAACTTATCCAAGTAGTAGCATTCATCAACTTATCCTTGACCCAGACTTACTCCACACAAAGCCAACCTTCCTTGTGATCCTTCCTAAATCTGGTAGCAACAACAACAATAACAGTACTATGATGACCTGGAACTTTGAATTTGCTTCTTAAGAATTCTATCTTGAGGTAGAGACTTCGATCTGGCTTCAAAGAATTCAATTTAGGCCCAATACAACTTATCCAAGTAGTAGCATTCATCAAAACAACCTGTTATGAAACTATCTCACAAAATAGAAGAAAAGAGAGATCAACGACTTAGAAATCAACCTCTTCGAGGGGGCAACCTCCTTTACATTACATAAATGGATAATTATTGGATGACAAAAATTAACAAACCTCCTTTCTATATATAGGAGTCCAATGGGTCACAATATAATCCTAGCTGACATAAAAATAACAATGTAAGGGCACAACAATAACAATAGTGGGCTTCTATGGGGCACAATAATAACAATATGGGGACTAGATGTGCACAATAATAACAATAACGGGGCTATAATAACAATAAAAATAAGGGGATAAACTAGTATCATAGGGACCTAACATGCCCCTTTCCTTCAAACAAGTGTTTTCCTCAACGATTGATTATTTTTGGATGCTTCTATATAAAATTCTCATCCTCCCATGTGGAATATTTAGTGGGTAAGTTCTTCCACTTGCTGAGATATCTAAAATTGATCGATTTCGTAGTTGTCGAGTTCTTGTTTCCGTGACTGCTTCAGGTTACAATATGATTTTTTTTCCTTCCTATTCAAGTTCTGGAATTATTGTTTGAACTAGGAGTTTGTGACCTATAACCTTCTTTATGCATGAAACATGGAAAACTAGGTGCACTAGAGAAGATACAGGAAACTCCAATTCGTATTCCATAGTACCAATATTTTGCAGCACCTTTTAAGGACCATAGTGCTTTAGTGAAAATTTATTATAATTCTTAGCTTGCTTGAGGGACATTGTTTTGTATGGTTGTAGCAATAAAAATACCCAGTCACCTACATCACAACTTCTTTCACTGCGATGTTGATCTGCCTGTTGTTTCATTCGATTCTACACCAAAGTAAGGTTATCCTTTAAGAGTTGGAGAAATTGTTTTTGATGCTCGATGTGACATTCCATTACTTGATCATCCATATTAGATTTAATTTCATTTTTCAAAACATCCAGCTTAACCTCCATTTCTGCTTTTAAACCATCTATGCCATCATTGGTTTCTCTTTGTGAGATCGAAATTTGTTGCACTTGGTACTGTAATTTTGATATATCATACTGCAATTCTTCCTTTTCATGCGTCAAAGTAGAATTTTCTGAGAGCTTAATGGGAGTATAATTATTTTTGGGGGGGATTTTAGAATCCAATACTGATCCTGAGAACCGTGCTTCGGTGATCCTGGAGAGAATTCACACAGACGTGTTTGGACCTTTCTCGGTTGCTTCAAAAACAAAACACAGGTATTATGTTATATTTGTTGATGAATATTCTCCTAGATTCTGGATATTCTTCATGTAGAAGAAGAGCGAAACATTCTCAAAGTTCTGTGAGTTTAAAGCATTGGTGGAGAAGGAGTCGAAGAAGCAAGTTAAAGCTTTACAAAGCGATAATGGTGGTGAATACATCTCAGGCGAATTCAAAGATTTATGTAGCAAAGAAGGAATTCAAAGAGAACTCATAGTGCCTCATAACCCACAGCAGAATGGGGTCGCTAAGAGGAAGAACATAATGATCGTTGGTGCTGCACGAGCGATGCTACATCACCATGGCCTACCGATGCACTTGTGGGAAGAAGCATGCAACACTGCAGTTTATGTGCAAAAATATCGTCCTCATAGAGTACTTGGCATGAGTACACCTGAAGAAGATTTTACTGGTAAGAAGCCTGATATTTCTCGTTTGAAGATTTTTGGCTCATCTATGTACATTCATGTGACAAAGGATGCCAGGAAGAAGCTGGAGCCAACTACAGAAGTTGGGATATTTGTGGGGTACATATAAACACCCCATAATTATCATGTGTATTTGCCAGATAGTCGGATGACTGTGGTACGATGGGATATAAAATTCAATGAGGTGAAAGCCATGAAGTTGTCGCTTGAGAGGGAGCTACACTTGCATGCAGAGGATGAACTTCTTGTTCCCAAAGATGAGCCTCTAGATGTGGATCAGCCATAAGAGGAGATTCATGGAATGGAGGAGTCCACTCATGCAAAAGCAAACATCAGACAAGGTAGAAAGCGTACCATAGAAGCTGAGAGACTGAAGCTTGATGCGGCACAAAATGTAGGAGTCCCTACATCACAGCGCAGACAGAGACAGTCACATGACTATTTTACTAGATACATGGCTCTTATGAGCAAGTGTATCATGATAGAGCCATCTTATTTTGAAGAAGTAGTGCAGGAGCCCACATGGGTCGATGCCATGGTGGAGTAGTATGACTCCATTGTCAGAAATATTGCTTGGGAGATTTTTCCAAGGCCGGTGGGTAAATCAGTTGTAGGATCAATATGGATCTACAAGGTAAAGCAAGTTGTTGATGGGAGCGACGAGAAGTATAAGGAAATATTTGTTGCCCGGGGCTTCTCACAGATTGAGGGGATTGATTATGGAGAAACCTTTGCACATGTCGCACGGTATTCTTCCATAACGACCATCCTGGCTCTCTCAGTGCAGATGGGTTGGCACATTCATCAGATGGATGTGAATAATGCGTTCCTTAATGGGATCATTGAGGAATAGGTGTACATTGAGCAACCTGAAGGATTTGAGATCTTCAACAATGAGTCACATGTGTGCAGGCTCAAAAGAGTGCTGTATGGGCTGAAGCAAGCACCTCGTGCTTGGTATACACAGATCGACAACTATTTCACTGGACTTGACTTCACCAAGAGTGAGGTGGATGCAAACCTGGACCAAATTGTGGTGGAGGGTAAGATTTTAATCATTGTTCCTTATGTTGATGATTTAATACTAACGGGTGATGAGAAGTTGATACACTCATGCAAGGTAGATCTTGCAAAGGAGTTTGAGATGAAGGTTTTGGGCCTCCTTCATTATTTCCTTGGATTGGAAATATGGTAGCGGGAAGGTGAACTGTTTGTGTCTCAAGGCAATTATGCCCGGGAGATACTGGAGAAGTTTCACATGCAAGGCTGCAAGCCTATCGACACTCATCTTCTAGGAAATTGGAGGAAAGAGGATGCTACATCGGCAGAAGTAGTGGATTCCACTGTTTATCGAAAGTTGGTGGGTTCACTCATGTATTTAGTTAATACAAGACCAGAAATATGCTATGCGGTGAACCAGCTTTCACAAGCGATGGTTAAGCCTACCAAGCTCTTTTGTAAGGCAGGAAAGCATGTCCTGAGGTATCTCAAGGGCACATCTGAGTATAGCTTATGATATAGACAGACGGATGAGGTGAAGTTGCATGGCTTCACGGATGCAGATTGGACAGGTAGGCCAACAGACAGAAAGAGCACATCGGGAGGGGTTTTCAGTATCAGATCTACAATAGTTTCTTGGTACAGTAGGAAACAAAGATCCATGGCACTCACTTTAGCGGAAGCAAAATACATGGCAGAAAGTCAAGCTGCATGTGAGGCTTTTTGGATGAGGAAGATCCTGGTCGGTTTGTTCGGTTCACATTTAGATCCTACAGTGATACATTGTGATAATTAGAGTTGCATTAAACTCTTGATTAATTCTGTGTTTCATGATAGATCTAAACATATTGATATCCGGTATCATCATATCAGAGATTGTGTGCAGCGGAAGATCATGTTGCTTCAGTACATTCCTATGGAAGATCAGGATGCAAATATTTTGATGAAGGTGCTCACCAGGAGCAAATTCGAATACTATAGAGGCAGGATCGAGGTGAAGGATAATCCCTATCTTGTTGAGAGGGAGATGATGAGCTTAGTGAAAATCAATCACCTTCACTAAGTGGGCCCGCAGGCTATTTTTAGGTGTAAGTTTATTTTTAGACTATGTCTATTTTTAGACATGGTGATCATATTTCAGAAGTTGCAAGATGCTATTTGTGGGTGGTTGGTCAAGTTGGAAAAATATATGAAATTCTATTTTTAGAATATTGGGCGAAGTCTATTTATAGATCATTGATTTAAAAATAGAAGTGTCAATTATTATTATCTCTTAATAATAATTCGACAATAAACAACAACTTATTCTCTTGGAGCACTTAATTTCAGTGTACAAATTTGGAAAATCAATGGGATGAAGGAATTACACAATTCCTAGGGTTTACTGGTGGTTCATGCATGGAGGACTCAATTAGAACTGAAGTGGCAAAGTTATGATATAGTTGGAAGATTAGTTCATGGAGTTGTTATTCAGTTTAACTCAGTTAATGGAGTTAAACTTAGTTGAGCTAGTTGTATCTATTCTAACTGAATGATACACTAGTGAGAGTGGAGTGAATTAATTCACAAATAATAACTCACTAATCAACTGAACAATACAATAGTTAACTACAGTGCATGTCAGTTCCAGTGGAGACCTAGTGGAGAGATAGGTGAAAGGGCAAGATGGACTATTCGTTGTGACTATAGTGATGCATTGATTGCACCACACACACATTGGAGTTGCCAATGAGGATTGCACAGTGCAATCAAGGGTAATTCAAATTCATTCAGAGCTATTCTTCCGTAGGGATTGCGCAGTCAGGTGGTAATAAATTAGTGCATGGATTTGCAGATTTCTTCTGATTAGTGTGTGATGATTGATTGTAATGAGAGCTTGATGTACTAAGATTTGCATGAGATTGTTACATGATCTCCATGATACATAATATATGATAGTTGGAGTTTTCAGATTCAGGCTTTCCCATTAAACAACTGTGTTATGTGTGATTGTTTTTATTTGCTTCATGTGTTTGCAATTGATTTTTATTTCCACAAAATATTAACAGTGGAAGGATTCTGTATTTAGCAAGAAGATAAATATTGTTAGATCAAGAGAATCTGGATATATACATGCATCTTATATATAATTTCTACACTCGGATCTTGCTTAAGCTCGTACAGGGATTTCTTCAATATTCATACATGAGACTTACTTTCATGAGTCTCAAAACCCTCTGGATGTTGGATATATACCTCTTCCTCAATTTCTCCATTCAAGAACACTGTCTTGACATCCATTGGATGAATCTCCCATCCCATCTGTGCTGCTAAGGATACAACAGTCCAGATGGAGGTATATCTAGAAACTGGTGCAAAGGTCTCTTCATAGTCAATGCCCTCCTTCTGAGCATACACTTTTGCCATGAACCTTGCCTTATATTGTTCTACGCTACCATCTGGAGCGTATTTGATCTTGTAGATCCATCGTGACCAAACAACTGATTTGCTCTGAGGTCTGGGCACCACTTCCCAGACATCATTTTTCGTGATAGAAAAATACTCTTATATCATGGCATCTACCCATACCTTGTGCTGAACAACTTCGTGGAAGCTGGAAGGTTCCTCTACCTGGGAAACCAAAGCCTGGTACCTGACAGGAGGTCTGCACTGTCTCTTCCCATTCCTGGGAGTCCCAATAAATTTTTTGCATCTCTCAGTATCTGCTGAGTTCTCTGCTGATCCGACCACTGGTGGAAGGCTTCTCTTTCAACTCTTCCTCCTGATCTAGCTTTTCCTCAAATTGGATATCTTCCTGATCTTCTTCTGTGAAAGCATTAGTTCCTGTACTTGGTACCAAAGACTATCTTTCTGTTTGTTCTTCTTGGTGCCCCTACTGTTCTTTAACCAAGGGAACTTTTGTAGTCTTATCCTTTGCCAACATATCACGCGATTTCTGAAAATCTCTATCCTCCATGAAATTAACATTGTGTCTTATCACAACCTTTCTATTGCTAGGAATATAGATCCTATATGCCTTGGAGGTTTCACTCTATCCTACAAGATACCCCTTTTCTGCAGTTTGATCAAGCTTTCTTCTCTTCTCGCTTGGTATATGACAATATGCCATGCTACCAAATATCCAAATATGCACTACCTCCAGTTTCTTCCCTGTGAAAACCTCTTCAGGAGTCTTTTTCCTCAATGCTCTATGAGGAGTCATCTTATGAATATACACTGTCGTGTTGTAGGCTTCAACCCATAAATATCTAGGTAAATCAAGTTTAAATAACATGTCCTTGGATGCTCCTACAATTGTCCTGTTCTTTCGTTCTGCCACAACATTCTGTTCAGGATTGTATGGCGCAATCCACTCCTTCCTGATGCCCTCCTTTGCACACAAATTTGTGAAGTCTCCATCTATGTATTCTCCACCATTATCTGAACGCAATGTCTTGATTTTATTCCCCATCATATTTTCAACAAGAGCCTTGAATTCTTTGAAATTTTCAAAGACTTCATCTTTTGTCTTAAGGAAGTAAATCCAAGTTTTCCTAGTGTGGTCATCGATGAATGTGACAAAATATTTTCCACCCTTGAGAGAATTAGTGGACATAGGTCCACATATGTCTGAGTGTATCAATTCTAATATGCTTGTTGCTCTGTTTTTACTTCTGGGAAAGGATGCCTTAGTGTACTTCCCAAGTACACATCCTCGACATACATCATCATGATCCATGGGGAGAACAGGTGCCCCATCAACCGTTTCTCTGAGCATCTTCAATGCACCATGGTGCAAGTGCCCCATTCTTCTATGCCAAATTTCGTTCAACCCTTTCTTGTCATCAAGACTACTACTAATTAGTGTCATCGGGGATTCAAGATGCAACTTGTATAGTCTATTGCTTATAACTCCAATTCGCCTTGTTTTCTTCCAACTTGGGTGCTTGACATATACTTTCTTCCTGATAAAGTGTATGTCATACCATTTTTCATGAAACTGGGATATTGAGATTAAATTCATCCCAAGCCCCAACACATGTAGTACATATGTGACCTTGACACTGGTTCCGGCTTCCGTCTGAAACAATATGGCTCCTCTCCCAATTGGAGTGCATTTCTTGCTATTCCCCATATTGATTTGGAAGTTCATCTGCTCTTCCCTATAGCTCAAGAAATATTCTCGTACTCCAGTCATATGAGATGAAGCCCCACTATCAATATACCAGATTCCTATAGATTCTGAACTTGACAAGCATGCACCATCCTCTTTTAACCTAGAGGATAAAACATCTAATTCTGCCATACTTATCTGTGATTTTGTTTCTCTATGTTGTGTCCCCTTTGAAGCTTCTAGATTATGCAGTCCTTTTTTTGTCCCTACTTCCTTTGGTTTAGACAGCTCCGATACCATGTGAAAATTCTATAATGTAGAATTATATTGCAACTACTTATTATATTTCTTCTATTGTATTCTCAATCACAATTATTTAACATTTAGCTGTGTTAAATACCGAAATAAAATATGCTGCAGACTTCACGATCAATAAATAACATAAAATAAATAGCACAAGTAATCACACATAAACACCATTATTTTTGGACAATTGTCCCCGAGAAAAAACCAATGTGGGAAAATTGGTGCAACAGATCTGAGGGTCTCTTTATTATGAAGAAATTTCTAGTACAAATGTGTGATTGTAAATATTAATCAATCTCTTTAAGAAATCTGATGAGAGTAGAAATAGTGAGACAAATATCACATCACCATGCAGTTCTGACACTGACTTGCACCCACACTAAGCTTCTCTGTGTGATATCTGCACAGTGATTACATCCCTCACGCTGTCACTGCATCACTGCTGCTTTTGCTTTTTGTGGTTGCCTCTGTGCTGACTGCTACCTGAGACTAGAGTGATTTCCCCTTCTATAAATGACCTCCAGAAACTGGATAAACCCTCAGCTGCCTCCACCAATAGAATTCAAAACCCCCTCTAATGCTCTACACTGGCCCAATATGGCTACTGCTTGGCCTTCTCTGCATAGCTACTATGGCCCCTCTCTCTCTTCTCTTCCTTTACTCTTTTTCCTTCATAAATTCTCCCTCCTGGAGATTTCTCCTTCTCATCTCTGCAATTGAGAATCACTTCGACTCTTCCTTTGACTGAAGAAATCAACATCTTGATTCTTTCTCCGTCTAACGTGTTTTCCATAGGCCCCTCACCCTCCTTATAATCCTTCGTTGACCTTTCAATGAACCAGATTAAAATCTAATGAAGGTCTAGGATTAACTTGGAGGTGATCCATGACTTTATCTAGAAGATTCACACATAGTTTAATTAATAACCTTTAATTAATTGATTTCCCTAATTTTGGACTTAGGAAAATATTAAAAAACGATTAATTAATTTAATTAAACCATCTCTAAGTGGAATTTTCCAAAATCCTTCTGGGTATTATGGAATACATGTGTCTTAGCCCATATACAAAGTTACAAGGCCAGAGCATATCCGATGCTACCATAGATCAACAACTCTTAATTCTTCTTGACTTCATTCTATCCATAGATCCTCAAAGGTGGGTGTTTCTTTCTGGTAGTTGAGAGCTGCAGAAAAAGAGCCCCAAGAAGCCTTGGTAGTCCCAGAATGGCTATAATCACTAGTTATTTATCTGGAACTATTTCATCAATGGTAAGAATATCATCCCTTATCCTTTGTATTCTTACAAAGAAAGATGAAACAATATCCTCCTTTGTCATCTTAGTAGTTCTTAGTTCATTCTTCAGGCTTACCATTTTTCCAATGTTCTTGATGGTGAATAGTTTTGAAAAAACCTCATACATTTCCTGAGCATGATCACTATTTTATATGAAGAGGAAAATATTTTCCTTTATGCCTTCAACCATCAAAACCATAGTTACTAATTCCAATTCTCTGTACTTCACCCTATCAGCATCACTTTATTCTTCTGTAGGCCTTTTCATATTTCCTTTGACTAAGTCTAAGACCTTGTTCTTTTCAAGGATGATGCCAATACTTTTCTTCCAAGACCTATAATTTGTAGCTCCTTCAAGCTTTTTCTGTCCCTTGATAGTGTTAAACATCTTTCTTGAAGAGAATGAATATTTATTTCCTCTAGTGAACTTCTTATAACTTCCTTGAGTGATTCCTTGAGACTACCTTTTTCCTTATTCTTTTAGCAAAGCTTTGATACCATGTTAGAGAATAAAAAAGGCAGAAAGATTCTCTTGTTCTTGATTATTTACTTGTGATCTTATTTAGTTCTTATTATGTTCTTCTTATCTTTCTTCTTATTAGTTCATCAAGAAAATATCAAAGCAAATACACATAGATCAAGTACACCAGATGTAGGTCAGTAGCCAGGGAAAAAACTCACTCTTGGGGAAATCCGAGTAAATAATTATTCCTTCAATAGTGATTCTTGAGACTCTATACCTTGACCTAGACTTCCTCCACACCAAGTAGACCTTCGTTGTGAACCTTCCTGAATCTGGCAGCAACAACAACAATAGTAGTACTATGATGACCTGAAACTTCGATCTTGAGGTAGATACTTTGATCTATCTTCAAAGAGTTCGATTTAGGCCCAATACATCTTCTCCAAGTAGTAGCATTCAACAAAACAACCTTTGACTTCCTATCATCTTGGCATCAACACCTTGGCAGCACTTGATGCAACAACTATTGCAGTAAAACTTTGAGAACTTTGATCTCCCAAATTATATCTCGAAATTAAGAGAGAGTGCTTCCAAAATTTTGATTTTATTCAACTCTATAAGAGTACCCAAAACTAAATCCAAAAATTCCTTCTCCTTCACTTCACAATTTTCTCTTGTTGTAGCTTCTAGATCAAATTTTTGTGTTGCAGTGAGATGGTTCCAAGTGAGTTTGATTCCACTGTATATGTAGGCTTGAGATGAGATTGAATTTCTGGGCTTGAGGCCGACATGATAACCTTAAGGCAAAATTGATGTGGAGGCTTCGTAAATCATATTTTACTCAATACTTGACCTATTTGCATGATTCAAAAGCCCAATATGGATAAATTTAAATATGCAATAATCCTATAGATTCAGAATAAAACATAGAAGTCCACAATAGGGAAATTTTTAACTAAAATAAATATGGCCCAAGCATGAAACAAATGCTTTAATAAGTCATTTAATAATAATATAAAATTATTTTCTTTATTATGTTTACAAGTACAATAAGTATTACTCAAGTAAAATTTATGAAGACTGAACCTAGTTATATTATTCAACAATTTTTACCTTTAAGTGTCTTCCCATTAGGTAAGGTCTCCATTTCTTTAGTGCATGCAAAATTTCCAACATTTCCTTCTCATAAATAGGTCTGTGTAAATAATTTTCTATGATTAGACAATATTGAAAAGAAATGGGTCTTCCTTCTTGCATTAAAACAACACCAATTCCATTTCCTGAGGCATCACATTCCACAATAAATGTTTTTGTGAAGTCAGGATTAGCTAAGACCGATGCTTGACACATTGTCTCTTTAATATGTTCAAAGGCCTTAGTTGCTTCTAGAGTCCAAGATAATGCATCTTTATTCAGTAATGTTGTTAGAGGTGTTGCTATTCTCCCATTATTCTTAACAAACTTGCAATAATACCCTGTCAACCTGAGAAATCCTCGAAGATGCTTTATGGTTGTGGGAATTTTCCATTCCTTAATGGATTTAATTTTGTTAGGGTCTACCTTAACACCCTCATGAGATACAATATGACCCAAATATTCCACCTCTTGTACTCCAAAGAAACGTTTGGAGGTTTTTGCATATAATTGTTTCTCCTCCAATAGTTTAAGGACCTTGTCAACCTGTTGAACATGATCCTTCAGGGAATTGCTGTAGATTAGTATATCATCAAAAAATAATAACAAACTTTTTTTAAGGAAGGGCTTAAAAATGGAATTCATCAGACCTTGAAATTTCGAAGGTGCATTAGTAAGGCCAAAAGGCATGCCCAAAAATTCATGATTACCATCATGAGTTATGAATGCTATTTTTAGAATCTATTCAGTCTTCATTCTAATTTGATGATATCCTGAACAAAGATCCAACTTGGTGAAGTAAATTTCTCCATGTAATTTATCAAAAAATTAATTAATAACATGAATGGGGAATTTTTCTAGACACATACGCCATGATCCATACTTCTTGTGAACCAATACTACTGGAGTAGAGGAAGAAATTTTGCTAGGTTGAATTATACCAACCTCTAGCATTCTACAACCATATGTTCAATTTCACTCTTGTAGGTTGTGGAAGGCTAGGAGAAACAACACTTCCATATTTATAGTTGTGAGTGGTATAATAACTTGTTTCCTCAATGTGCTCTGCAATTGAACCCTTTTGTTTGAGATTTATCAATTGGATAAAGAAGCTGTTTCTCTTTGTATCCTCATAATGTGCTATCATTTCCTCCATAAAAATTGACCAGGTGACAATTGATTTACGAGAAAAATTCCATATATATCATAAAAATTTATTAGGTTATAAATATAAAGTTGCAATGTGTACATTTTGTGTGTGTTGCACATCATGGATATTAAAATATTGCTCCATCTGTAGTATCAATGTTACCAGATCCTTTCCATCAAAGTTCCTCGTATTGATCTTTGGAATGTGGTGGTTCTTAAAACCAACATTGGAGTCTCTAAAATCATGATTAACATTCCTTTGGTTCTCATCATGAGTTTCATGGAATATCTTTTCGCTATTAGGAAGCATTTCTTGTAGCAGCTTTGTCAAACCTTCCATGTATGCTTTTAATCCATCCTTCAAACCTTCCATGTTTGCTTTTAATCCATCCTTAAAAAATTCCATGTATGATTTTAAACCATTATTCAAGCCTCCATCTTATCTTCCATTTCATTTTTGGTTACTCTTTGCGAGAGTGAAATTTGTTGCACTTGGTCACGTAATTTTGATATATCATGTTGTATGTCTTCCCCTTCATCATGCGTCATAGTAGAGATTTCTGGTTGCTTACTAGGTGTCTCCATTTTTTGTTTTGTTTTGATTCATTTCAAAATCAAGAAATGATATCTATGCTTCACTATTCCCTTTGAATCACTTCAAACCGATTTTTCAAACAAAAGTTATGCAATTTTTTTATTTTTTTAAATACACACCTTTTTCTTGCCTTTTAGGAGCTCGATATTGAAATTATTGTCTATCTGTAATTTAGGATCTATAAGGTTTGAATTTTATCCCTATGTTAGCCCTCAAAGTCTTCTTTCCAAGCCCAAAAGTCTCACTAAGATTGGATTCTTCAAGAAAGAGTTATTCCCAATCTCCCACGATGACTTGATTATAAGCTAGTTTAGTAGAGCGAACTTGTACGAAGTGCCATGTGTCATTGTTTTGACCTTCAACTTTGAAAATGATGCCAAAAAAACTACAACCTGTCTGATTTTAGTCACTTTCTAAGCATGTAAAATCCCTAATTTCCTCAAATCATATCTCCAAAAATATAGCGAACGAAGATCTGAAATTTATAAACGAGGTTCTCCAATATTTTTTCTCCACGTGACTGCAATTCAAGCTTCTGAAGCTTTGTAGAATTTTTTTTATAGAGAAAATTCCAATATTAATTGTTTGAATAAGCGAAACCCTAAAATCCAAAGCTCAGATACCAAATGTTATGCAACCAACTCAATGAACAAAAGAAAATATAGATCAAAAACTTAAAAATTGTCCTCTTCGAAGGGGAAACCTCCTTTACATTACATAAATGAAAAATTCTTGGATGACACAAATGATAATACCTCCTTGGTATATATAGGAGTCTAAGAGGTCATAATATAATCAGAGTCCACATAACAACAATAATTTAAGGGCACAACAATAACAATAGTCGGATTCTATGGGGCATAACAATAACGACATGGGGGATACATGGGCACACCAATAACAATATGGGGCTACACTAACAATCACAATAACTGATATACACTAGTATTATAGGGACCTGAACTAATCTTCATCTCATTAATCATTATCAATCATTACAAATCAAATTATTGTACTAGATCGATCATTCTTAATACAGTCACCCCATATTTATTAGTGATGAATTTTGAATCCATGGATATTAAGATATTATTCAATAGCTTCACCATGTTCTCCAACATCCACTTTGTATGAATTCCAACTATAAAATGGATCTATCCACCATTGGGATTTTGATAAAAGAAAACATTGTCTTGGTGTTTTTTATACCAAAGGTTCACACTCATTTCATCCTTCTTATGCAACTGATACTTTCATTTTATGAGACGAGTATATATGTTAACAACTGTTTAAAACCTAATCCTGTATGGGTAGGTGTGGAAGGCGAAGAGTCACAAAGGAGTCCAAGTGACCTTGGAAGATGAATCCAAGGGTATTATAAATGTACATTATATTAATGGTAATATGCAACGAATTCCTATCTTTCCTATTTTTTTGTTTTATGTTCTCATACAACATGTGTGTTTTTAACATGGTATCGGAGTGTGTGAGGGCTGATGGGTGAGAGAAATTGTGAGGATAGGTTGTGAGGTGGGAAACATGGGTGGGAATTGGAATTTGCACAGTGAATGGGAATGGGAATGAGTGAACAGTAAAAATTGTACAGTAAATTTAACTGTGCTCAGAATTTGAGTAGAAATTTAACTGTGCTCAGAATTTAACATGGTATCAGAGCCATGATGTGTGGCCTATTTATAAAAGAGAAGAGGTGGGGAGATTCCAATTGAGTTATTTTCTGCCCTGGGTTGAAAGTTGTACAAGTTTTCCTTGGTTGAGGTCGTGGGCCATTCCTTACGCTCCTCCCATTGCTCATACTTCCCTCATGCTGGCTCGCCTACTTGATCCTACTCCCTCAACACCTGCAGACCTCCACTCGAATCTTCCCACCAGCTCACATCTCCCTCATGTCGGCTTCTTCTCACCTCTATACGCCATTCCCGCTCTCTCACACCTGCGGCACATCTCCAACTCCTATGCTCTAACTCTGGCACCTCTCTACCCACTGCTCCTCTTGGCCCTCCTTATCAGCTCGTCATCCCTCCCTCAACACATACAGTTATCCCTCATTGGTCTTCTCCCTCTTTCCCTACCTTCACTCAGCCCTCCCTGCCGCTCGGGCCTCCTCCTTCACGCTGCTCCCCTCCACAACGCTCAACCTCCCACCTCTACTCCTCGCCTCCTCACCACTTTCCTCATCCCTGCTCTCACTACCCTCCCTCACTGGCTCTCCCCAAACTTTGGTCACCTGCACTCCTCGACCCTCCTTCACATTGCTCCCCTCCTCACCTTCCTTGCGAAACCCCGCTCACTCGCTCTGCCATCCCACCCGCACTCCCCATCCCTCCAGTCATCGCACTCCCCCACCCCCTCACCCCTCATAGAGGTACTATTTGGGAGAGGTGACTTCTGGGGGAGGCCAAACTGTATAAAAAAAAAAAAAGAAAAAAAAAAAGAAAAAAGAAAAGAAAAGAAAGAAATAAAGAAGAGAGGGGAGATGGTATATGAATAAATGGATATATGGATTTTATATATAGTGAAGAGTGAATTTTTTGTTGTATGTTTCTCTATTATGAAAACGTGACCAAGATTTGTGGCATGTATAGAAGGGTGACTCTCTGAAAGATATTGACAATGTGAAGGCAAATGTTGAAAATTGGTCATCATTTTCAGAATAGAAGTGGCATCATAAATTCACTCATAGTTTTGCCATAAATATTTTTTTGGAATTTTCCTTTGTCTTTATTGTGAGGTAATATAGCAAGCTCAAGACCACCTGCTCATTGATAGTGAAGCATCCAAGCTTGTGAATATTTTTTTGTTGAATTTGAGTTGTTGAAAAAAATGGCTAAAATCAATGATACATTAGAGTTGTTGCATAACCTCATTCATTCCACTGTTCATCATATGATAAAAATGAGCAAGAACGCTCTTTTTAATATTCAAACTTGCTTGTAAGATGCACAAGACAAGATTGAATTTTTTCAGTTGGAGTCTCAACTCCAGCAAGATGAACTTCAACAAAGGAGTCATCATTCTGAACCTGTTTCTGTTTAGAAAATTGAGAGGGACTCCCATAAAAAACAAGAATATAAAGTTGCAGTCAATTCACATTTAGTTCCTTTTACAAGAGCAAATTTACATGTAGATGCAACAATTCAGTCTGCACTTCCCAAGCCCATCATCAGACCTTGGGAAGAGCTTGTCCATAACAAGCACAAAACTGATCTTGGATATGACAAGGAGTTGTCCGTTCATATTCCAGATTGCTCCAAGCCCGTCAAATTTCAGAGTGCTAGATTTCTTTTTGATAGTTCACCTTCAGCTGTTCCAGATTCTACTCCTCTTCCACAACAACAACAAAAACAAATTGAAAAATGCCAACACTGTGATCGATTTTTCCATATGAAAGATCACTGTTTCGATCTTCACCCATGCAAGCACTGTGGTCGACATACCCATTCTTCACACGGATGCTTCAGAAACAAGCCTGTTGCAAGAACAGAGATTCATCTTGCATGGATCACTTCTTGGCAATGGGCATCAACAACAAAGAATATGTTTAAGTCACATGTCAGAACTCTTTCTAGAATATTGAATAAACTTGCGGTTGAGTTTTCGCCATCATCTCACCTTGTACCTGACAGGGGGGGAAATGGTGTTCATCTACAAGCTTCGACGCCACATCAAGCGAGCCTGAGCCACAATCTCTCATTCCATATTCAGAGTTGTAGCCAGAGACAAAGCAGTTCAAGAAAGCCTGAGCCACGATTTTTCATTCCAGATTTAGAGTTGTAGCCAGAGACACAGATGCCCATGAGCCTACCTTTGGTTGATGGACAACCTTAAACCATCTATGTGAAGTTGATATTATTCCTATTTTAGAACACTTCCTCTAGCAGAAGACTTCAGCTTATTTCTATCTTTGGAAGAGTTCTAGGAAATGCATCAAGCATTCCAGTGTTGGTAGTCATCATTAAACCATCACAGGTTGTAGACTTCCCTTCTTTTAGGTTAAAGGCCTTCCTCTTCAAATATGAGGGGCACTTCCTCTAACAGAAGCCCTCAGCTTCTTGCCAATTTTGGAAGAGTTCTGAGAACTACAATAAGCATTGCATTCCAGTGTTGGTGGTCATCCTTAAACCACCTCTTTATGCCAACATTTCAGAGAGCTGATTCAGCCTAAGTGCTACCATGCATACTTTTCGAATTTGTATTACAACTCTCTTCTTGGACTCACACATACCCCTTCGGATTAATGGGGGGAATGTTGAACACCTAATCCTATATGGGTAGGTGTGTAAGGTGAAGATTCACAAAGGATTCCAAGTGACCTTGGAAGATGAATCCAAGGGTCACCTCATTGTATTATAAATGTACATCATATCAATGGTAATATGCAACAAATGCCTATATTTCCTATTTGTGTGTTTTATCTTCTCATACACCATGTGTGTGTTTAACAACAACATATTTCCTACACAAAAATAAATCCCTATCTCTATCTATGACATCCATGTCACCATATTTTTTAACATGCATTTTGCAGCAAACCGAGTACTTCGACACTTCCATGAATAAACAACTCTCTACATAGGATACCATGTCCCTTGATAGCTTTGGTTGATGCATGGACCTATCATCACCCGAAGTGTCACGTTGGCCATGACAATTCCTGCTTGGATATATTCATGTTCATACATGTTATATTATAGCTATCTCGGGGATTTGAACCATAACTTTTACAATGAAATGACATTGGCAACCCTTTTTTTTCACAAATGAGGATCTTTGCTTCATTTCATTTTGTCCTCTTCTTTCCTCGGGGCCATATGAAGAAGAATAACTGCATAAAAATGTTTTAAAATTAAACACATATGAAAAATTATCAAGAACTATTAATACTAATCTCTAAACAATGCATCTCTACAAAATTTACACTTCATATTGCAAGGAAGCAGTAGGCCTTGAGCCTAGGTGTTTATTTTGTACCCGGGTGAAAGAACATGGAGCATCTGGGTTCATTTCCTCTCCTCTAATAAAGTCTCAAATTATATTTGAAGGTATTTTTGCAATCCGATCAATCTCCATGTTATTTACATATAATTCAAACCAATCTAAATCCTTTCTAGAAAAGATGACATTTTCTTTAAGGTCTTGCACCAAAATGGAAATGCTTGTTTCCCATTTGACTCGCTTTACCATTTTTTGACCCAAGGAGTTGTTGCAATGGTAACCCATAAAGGTGCTGTAACGGTGACCTAACAAGTTTCCACAATGGTGATCCAGAGAATTTCCACAACTGTGAACCAACGAGTTTATGCAAATTTGAACCAATGAGTTTCCGCAATGGTCACCCAATGATTGATCTTCCACAATGGTCACCCATCGATTGATCTTCCACAATGGTCAAACAATGAGTTGCACAAGAGTCAAATAACGAGGTACCACAACTGTGAAACAATGAGTTGCTGCACATCCAACCAACGAGTTTCTGCAACGATTAACATGTAGGTTTCCGCACTAGTTAACTAATGAGTTGTTGCAATAAAAAACTAGCGAGTTGCCATAGCGGTGAGACAATTTGTTACTGCAACAGTGAACTAGTGTATTTTTCACAATCAAGTTTGGTGCTCTCCTAACCCTTGAAAATAAAAAACTAGTTGTGTTCTCTCCTCTTTTTGCTAGGGAACTGGTCAAGCAATACAATATTTTCTCCATAAATTAAAAAAAACAACCAAGAATGACATTTCCTTTCCATAATAGTTAATTCTAATTATATAATAGTCTGCTAATTGTATATTAGTTATACTTTCGTACATCACAATATGTGTATAAGAACAAATATATATACAAAGATTTATTTGTGGAATTTAAATTAGTAATGTGGAGGATGAAGCTAAATAGTTGATATTAATAGTAAGGTGAATCCCTTGCTACTATATTGTTCCTCAGAAATGCAAGGAAATATGATTTGGTGATAAACAGTACGAGTTCCTGTAGGTGGAATTGTTTTAAAAATTGGGTGATAAAACATGGAATAGAGTAAGAGTAAGTAAATTTCACCAAGTTTCTTACAATGACCAAGTATTAATGACGGTCTTACAATGAATAGTGGGAATTGATATGCAGAAAAACAACATTATGATTATAACTAGAGCTAGAACCTGCATAGGTAGAATAGGAAAGGATGATAACTACATGTTTACGAGCCTATAAAGACCATAGCTAATGGTGCACCAGTTGGGGGATCAATTTAATTTTTCTAAAGAAATTTAAATATAAATAAAAATTTCCTATTTGTAATTTCTTACATGAACAAAAAAAATAAAATAAATAATAATAATAATAATAAAATAAATAAATAAATAAATAAATTCCTGAGGCGCTGCCTCGAACCCTGTGTAGAGGGACTACCTCCCCCCCTTGCTGTGCCTGGTGGAACGAACAAGGGAGGATAATGCCCCCCTATGACCCCCTTGCATGTGAGACTAGTTGTGGAAAGAATAACACACACCCAACATTCATGTACATACCCCATATTTGGTAGAAATAAGTAATTATGCCTAGGTGATGGAGATGTTGGTGTTACTAGTGCAGAGTGTGTTGGTGTTGAGGTGATAATTTTATATCTAAGGAGTTTGTGTTGGTGTTGAGCATGTAAATGCTGAGGTCCTATTGTTTTATCTGAAGAGATTTGGGGTGATTTTATTCCAGGGTCGTATTATTGGGGTCACTATTGAGAGGTGACAACAAGGTCTTTTTTAAAGCCTTAGATTCTTATTGCATTTGTTTGGAAGGTTGTTTTGTGAGCGTTGGTTTCATTGTTGGATTATTGGGCCCAATTTTTTTTATCGTTTTGGTGGCTGGGATCTTAGTTTTTAACATCTTGGATTCAATTTTCAACTTATGCTCTCTGATTAGGAGATATGAAAGTTGTTGTCTTAAGGAGTTTGGAGTCGACCTCTAATTCTAGTATTTGATGATCTCATATAGGTCCATCATTTTTTGAGGTGTTTGATATTTGGTTTTGGCTTATGTAAATTCATTGGTCTTGGAGTGATAGTTTATCTTTGTATAGTCATGGATCATTCATGTTTGTGGTGTTTGCATAATTCAAATTGTGGAGGGATTCGATGGTTGGTGGGATCATTATGACTTTTTATTTCTCCTTTAAAACTTCCTTGGTACTTTAAGTGTCTGTTAAAGGCTCGAGTAGTAATTAGAAGGCTCTAGGATCATCTAGAATATTTTCTTCCATTATTATGAAGTTTAGGGGTGACTTCTCTTTATGGCGGTAGTTGTGAAGTCTTCTACCCATCGTGTAACACTCGTACACATGTTTACTTTGTAGTGGACTTGTGAAAGTTGTCCTAGTGATTGTACGTGGCCAATTTGAAAGGAGTATTATAACGGGTCGATGAAAAACCCTTTGTGTTTCACACCAGCTCGTCGACCGTGAGACCCCTCTGCAAAACTCATTAACCCAGTCAACACTTGTCGGCCCCATATCCTTGGAGGGAATTTTCTCCATCACCATTGACATCTAAACTCTCCGTTGAAAACTCCATTCCATATCCAGCAGCTCTGTTGTCGTCACCGTATCTGACCTTCTATTTTCATGCTTGTTGGCTATGACACGATGTCTCGCCTACCTTACAAAGCCAAACTCGGAAATGAATCAATGGGGATTTCGTAATAATCTGGCGAGCCTCCCTTTCTCGCATTTTATTTTTTGAATTCCATCTGCTCCTTGTTCATTTTGAAACTCCTGCACCGTCAAACATAATCGTAAGCTTCGAAGCAGTGTTTTCATTTTCAAATTTCGGCTTGCACCCTTAGAGGAAATTCAATTTCCCCAGCTGGGTTTTTCGTATTCCATTTTCACAAGGGGGGGCATTATCCCCCCTTGTTCGTTGCACCAGGCACAGAAGGGGTGGGAGGTAGTCCCTCTACACAGGGTTCAAGGCAGCGCCTCGGGAATTTATTCATTTATTTTTATTTTTTTGTTATTTATTTTATTATTTTTATAGAAAAGAGGAATAACCTGTTTTTGATTTTTGATTTTTATTATTTATTTATTTATTTTTTGTTATTTATTTTATTATTATTTTTATTTTATTTTATTATTATTATTTTATTATTTTTTAATTTTATTTATTTATTATTTATTATTTATTATTATTTTATTTTTTTAGATTTTAAGCTTATGCGATCAGTGTTTTGTGTATTAGTGATTTCCGGGTATGTGGCATCCAT
This sequence comes from Pinus albicaulis, assembly GCA_034641835.2. Lineage (NCBI taxonomy): Eukaryota > Viridiplantae > Streptophyta > Pinopsida > Pinales > Pinaceae > Pinus > Pinus albicaulis. The sequence continues at coordinate 120,902 of JAXQQM020091848.1, read as the reverse complement.
GTTTTTTATTTCAACGTTTCGAACCAAACCACTGTGGTTTATTATATATATATATATATATATATTAATTTTATTTATTTATTATATGGACCCTATAATCGGTGGGCAGACCTACCTATGGTTTTTCACATGGTTTTGGGCATGATGATCCTGTCAAGGGAACTACGATTATGTTATAATACAGGGTTAATGGATTAGGGTTTATGAATGCTTTGACATGTATATATATGTATTGTAACATTTAAAGGAACATAATGAAAATCAAGTTGGTAGTCCCGGTTTTGAGATCCAGGGGAAAATATCTGTGTATATTTGTTTTATGTTCTCGTCATTATTTATTTGTTTGTTTTAAGAATTAATTTTTAGGTAATTTTTGTATAAGGTTAAAACCTGTATTTGGTATCCGAGTTGTTTCAAATTCAAGGGTACACATTTGCTGCTGAGGGGTTTTTCTCAGGCCTATGGTAGACCCTGTTTAGTGGGAGATATGTGGGATTGATTCTTGTGGTGAAAGAAGATGACGAGCAATTGAAAGATAGAAAGCGATAAATTTAATGGTTAGAGTTTTGAGTTGTGGAAACTCAAGATGGAGGATCTATTGGTGGATAACGATCAATGGATCACAATAGATCTGTTGAAAATTGTAATTAGGTTCAATATTCATAAATTATACTTGATCCAAATATAATGTACTTATCAAAAGAATAAATAAAATAATTTATATTATTATTAAATGACTTATTAAAGTACGGGTTTCATTCTTGGGTCATATTTGTTTAGGTCAAAGTCCCCATTGTGGAATTCTAGGATTTATTATTAAAATGGATACTCCACACCAAGTCAGCCTTAAAGTGATCAAGTCAACCTCAACTCAAGTAATTCGATCTCACCTCAAGCCTATATATATAAGGAGATCAAATTCATTTCGAGCATCTTCTATCACTCACAAAAATTTGATATCTACTGGTGCATAGGAAAAAGCACGAAGTCAAGGAAGGGGCCAAAAGGATTGTGAGTTTGGACAAGCTAAAGGAGAAAAGGAAAATCATAATTTTGATGTCTACCTCTCTCTCCCACATGCCCTACATTGGAAGATCAAATTCCCTCTTATTTTTCTACTGCCATTTATTGCATGTTGCTGATGCTAACAGAAGAATAGGTCGAAGTTGCTATTGTTGGATGCTGGTGCCCTGAGAAGATGTATTGGGTTAAAATCGGACCCCTAAGTCAAGATCAAAGTATTTCCTGCAAGATCAAAGTCTCAGAAAGAAGGTTGAAGTTTCTAGGTGAAAGGAAGTGTTGCATAGCGATACTAGTGCTCTTTTTTCTAGGTTAAATATAGGATCAAGAAGAAGGATGACTTGGTGTGGAGTAAGTGTGAGTCAAGGTCTAGAGTCTCAGGAGTCCTATAGAGTGGGGTTTTCCCCTGGCTATCCGCCTATATTTGGTGTCCTTGATCTATGTGCTATTTCTTTGATATTTTTTTGATGAACTAAGAGAAAAGAAGATAATGGGAAACTAATAAGAACTAAGGAAAAACACAAGTAAATTATCAAGTACAAGAAATTTTTTATGCCTTTCTGATTTTCTAACATGGTATCAGAGCTTTGGTGAAGAAAGAAGGAAAATTCAGTTTCAAGGAATTGATCAAGGAATAATAAGGGGATCATAAAAGGAAGTTGTTTAAGGAAACAAGCTCACTTTCTTCAAGAAAGATGTCTAACACAATCAAGGGAGAGAAAAAACTCAAAGGAAAATCAAACTACATATCTTGGAAGAAGAGGATTGACCTCATCCTTAAAAAGAAAAAAGTATTAGATGTGGTGAAAGGAAAAGTAAAGAAGACTACTGAAGACTCTAGTGATAAAAATAAGGTGAAATAAAAGGAATTGAAATTGGTGGCCATGACTCTAATGGTTGAAGGCATAAAGGATAACCTTGTACCCTATATAGCTAACATTGGCCATGCTCAAGAAATGTACAAAGCCTTGTCCAAACTATTTACCATCAAGAACATTCGGAAAGTATCAAGCTTGAATAATTAACTAAGGACCACCAAGATGAGTAAGGAAGATATTGTGGCTAATTTCTTTGTGAAGATAGAAAGAATAAAAGATGATCTTCTTTCCGTTAATGAAATTTTAGCAAACAAGGAACTTGTGATCAGTTCCTTATTAGGGTTTCCACCTTCTTGGAGTGCTTTTTCTTTAGGACTCAACAGCTAGAAAGAAGCTCCCACTTTTGAAGAACTATGGACTACCTGCAGTCAAGAAGAGTTAAGGATCTCATTAGAAACCAACAATGAAGAAGTTTCAAATGATTACATTGCTCATCACAAGGGAAAATTCAATAAGGGGCCAAGACAGAAGGTTGACATGTCCAATATAGAATGCTATCATTTTCATAAAATTTGTCACTATAGAAGTGTTTTCCCTGACAATCCTAGAAATAAGAATCATCTCCCAAGAAAATGAAACCCGGAGAATCCGACAAAAGGGACTTACACTACTAAGACCTTTGATCTTAGCTTTAGATATTTCACTTATATATTTATTTGTAGGTTTAATTTTTTTTTGGAAAATAAATTTCTTGTTTATAAGTTTAGGTATCCCTCAAATCTTTGGAGGGAGCCCACAAAAAATCCCAAATATAAGTATGTCAGTATCTTTCAGTTTTGGTTTCATATACTTGTTTAAAGTTTTGATTATATTAAATACTAATCAACTTTCTACTCATGTTTCCTTGTCTAGAAAATGAATTTTAAAATTCTCAAGGAGTATGAAAGAAGGAATCAGACGAGAAAGCATTGGAGTTAAAAATGTTTGTCAAGAAACAAAGGTATGTCTTAGATCATAAATATTTGTTATTATATTTGGAAAATCTATTCTACATTACTAACAATTGTTGTGTCTAGATCTCTTGAATCTTAAAAGATTCTTGTTTGTGAATATTCCTCATCTAATAAATCTACCCACCTTATATATTTGATTGTTTGTATAAAATAACCCTAAAACGTTCTCTAGAAAACCCTAACTTAAGGGTATGATAATAATGTGTGAAACCCTAAACCTACTTAGGGTTATTGATGAATAAATTGCTATTATGTTGATGATGTTTTGGTATGATCATGAAAACTCTATCTTGTTAGGGTTGAAATGGCATTGTCAAAAATCCCGAACCTTTGAAGTTTTGGTATAATAGGGTTTGCTTTGTTGTTAAACGAAACCATAGGTTTTGGTTAGATCTACAGGCAAAATACTTGTTATGTATTTATAGTCCTAGGAATGAAACCCTAGGTATGTGTCCATTCTATTGAAACCATGGCTTGGTCTAGGTTTGTATGTGTCTAATATATTAATATTTCTTGATATATGTAATGCTTATGTTTTATGAATGATTTCCCAGAATTTTGCGTTGACCTAATTACCAATGGTCATAAGTCCTAGTGTTTGGAAACAAGCCCTAGTCAAAGTTTGAAGTTCTAGGATGATGTTTGAGAAATATAGGGCTTTACAACTAAACCCTAGTAGTAATTAAATTCTCTAGTATGTATAACAATATGGAGTCTATGAATCTATCTAAGTGATTGCTGAAAATTTGTAGATGAAAAATCTAGGGTTTACATCAAACCCTAGTAGAAGCTATTCATGCTATGACTTTTTTTGGTTGTTAAAGCTCATGTATGAAATCTAGGGTTTACATAAAATCCTAGTGGGAAATCTAACATGTGAATTCTAAAAGTTATTAGATACTTTTATTTTATTTTGATTTATTTCTAGGGATAGCTAAATGACATAACTTTTCTTATAACATCTTTATTAAGCTGCTGATGTGATTAAAGGTTTGTAAGAAAACCTAGGCTAGAAGTTAAAGTATTAAAGAATAGCCTCTTATTGATTATGTTTGTAAAGTATAAATGTTTATGCTACTATAATATTTCATTATGAATAACTTCATGCTTCTATATATTTGGTTGTACTTGCTATCTAAGTTGTGTAGGTACATCATGTACAAGTTGGATAAGATGTATGTAAGAGAAGACGATATGTTAAGCATCGTGGTAGTGTTTTCGATGCATGGGCATACAAAATACAGTTTCTTAGTAGGAGGGTTGCTTAGATACATAAGAGTTACAGGTCAAAATGGTTTGTTAAACGTTAGTGGAACAATTTCAACATGTAATAAGCTAGGTTAGAGAGGAAACATAGCATACTACATAAACAATAAAACAAAAACAAAAAAATATGCACAAGATACGCGCTCGATAGAGAAAACACACTAATAACTCAAAATGGAGATCTTCTCCCTTTATTAGGTGCTTATGGTGATAGAATATAGAATGCTAAATCTCTTGTAGTGGATCCTTTGAGCTATGGAGATCAAATATCCAAGATAAAGAGGTCTGTTTCCCTCATGTTTTTTGCAAGCTTCTCTTCCCTCTCAAAGGATGGTAGATTTACGAACACATGGTGAACTCCTCTCTCTTGGATTGAGATGTTTGGTTGCCAAAAACTAAGTCCTTCCAATCCCTCTGCTGCTGGAATACATAATCTAGTTTTCTATGGAGAATTTTTTCCAACATAACAATGTGTCTCCAATTTTTCTTCCAAAGGCTGGATTTTATAGACCATTTTTAAATTCTCCCTCCTTCTCTTAGCTCAAGATGGATGGTGATACAAGGGTGGAGGTACGATTCCTTTGTGTGTTGCATTAAATCCTCAAGATGCCTCAAAGACGATTGTACTTGGTTAGGTTGAGTGAGAATATTTTTAACCAAGTGTCCCAAGTGGTCCCATATGGTGACATTCTATCATCCCCAGGACTGCGTGACTATCAAAGGGATAGTTGCACTGTGTGTGGCTATCGAAAAAATAGCCGGAATGTGTGCCAAAAGTCTTTGTTGTCTACGTGTTGTACTTAAATTGGTCCTTTGACCTTAGGAATAATTAAATTTTTTAACTCTTCCTAATGTATTCCTTCTCTAGAAACCTTTATTTGTACCTTCTGCTTGACATTTTTAATGTCTTTTTCTCGTACAATTTTACAATGTTAACAAGCATGATGAAAATGATGGAAGCCATGAAATATTATCCAGTACCGAAGGAAGAAGTTGATCTCCCTAGATTAAGTAGTAGCCTGGATAAAATAAAACTCCCTGATTAAGAGGGCGGGAATGACATAGTTTTGATTAGAGAATATATTTTTAAGGATATGTTCTACATTTGAAGTAGGTAATTGCATGATTAAGGAATCTTCTCTCAAATATTTGATTGATTGTCCTACTGAGACATTAGAGAAATTTTGAGGTATATAATGGGCCTCCTAAGAAAAATGTACAACCAAAATAAATTTTATAAGAACTAATAGGATTCAAGATGGTGATGTCAACCATGGGGGATGATTCACGATTTTTGGAGTAAAAAAGTAAAATTATTAAAACTGATTTTTCAATTCATATTTTCAACTTATCTCCCTAAGGTTTTACTAAAATTTTGAGTGCGAGTACTCGTTGGATGTAAAATTTAATTCCTCATCCAAGGAGTACCCATGTTCCATACTTTCGATGGACCCTGTTACACGAAAAATGAGAAATACATGAAAAAATGTGTTTGTAATCACATTTTTCATATATTTCTCATTTTTAATGTAGCAAGGTTCATCGAAAGTATTAAACATGGGTAATCCTTGTACGAGGAATCAAATTATGCATCCAGTGAGTGTTTCTTCTCAAAATTTGAGTACCCATAGGGAGATAAGTTCAAAATAGAGTTGAAAAAGTAGTTTTTTCTTTTTTCCTTCTAAAATTTGATGATGTAATATAATCTTATTTTATTATTTCCACTATTATTTTATAATTTCCTTAGGAGGCCCATCTTAAACCTAAATTTTTTCCTAATGTAAGTTGAAGAGAAACATCAAGGCCCCGAAGGTTTTTTTTGATTATATATTTGAAAGTGTATTACTAATTGGGGTTGTGTTTTTACAAGTAAATCTCTCAAGGGTTTGATAAACATGATGATTTTGATTAGTTTGAACGGGAGAGATTTTTTGTTGAGGATTTACAAGTGAAGCATTGCTTGGAATGGACATCAGGCTAACATTTTATTTTGATGTCTGGTAGGGAGGGTGGCATCTGGTGGATGTGCACCTAGATCCTTGGGTCGATTGTTAGTAAGTAAGCATGATATTACCTATAGAGGATGAAATATTTAGTTGATATTTTTCCTGCTTGGATAGATTGCCTTGGTCAGGAATGTAGTCCATGGCAATGCGGTGCCTAAACTGTTGAGAGACCAATGGATAGATTTCCTTGTTCAGGAATCTAGTCCATGGCATTGAGGTGCCTAAAAGTTCTTCATACTTCACATAGTTTAGATCTTCCTTGTACTTGTATATTATGAATACCTCCCTAGTTAAGAGGGAGTGTTGAAGATTGTAACTAGGTCTTGTCTTCGTAAATTGTACTTGAGTCAAAATATAATGTAGTTGTCAAAAGAATAAAGAAAATAATTTATATTATTATTAAATGACTTATTAAAGCATGGGTTTCAAGCTTGGGTCATATTGTTTTAGGTCAAAGTCCCCATTGTGGACTTCTAGGATTTATTTTGAGTTTATAGTCATTTCATATTCAAAGAGACCCTTCTTGGCCTTTTTAATCATGTAAAAAGGTTTAGTATCGAGTCAAATATGAATTATGGAACCTCCACACCAAGTCAGCTTTAAAATTATCACGTCGCCCTCAACTCAAGTAATTCAAGCTCACATCAAGCCTATATATATAAGGAGATAAAATTCATTTGGAGAATCCTCTCTCACTCACATAAATTAGATATCTATTGTTGCATAGGAAAAAGTACGAAGTCAAGAAAGGATCCAAAAGGATTGCGAGTTTGGACAAGTTGAAGGAGAAAAGGAAAATAGAAATTTTGGTGTCTCCCTCTCTCTCCCACGTGCTGTAGATTGGAAGATCGAAGACTCTCTTATTTTGTTGCTGCCAATTGCTACATGTTGCTCATGCCAAGAGAATAATAGGTCGAAGTTGATATTTCTGGATGATGGTGCCTTGAGAAGCTGTATTGGGTCAAAATTGAACTCCATAATTCAAGATCAAAGTCTTTCCTCCAAGATTGAAGTCTCTGAAGCAAGGTCAAAGTTCTAGGTTGAAGGAAGTGTCGAATAGTGGTACTATTGCTACTAGGTCAAATATAGGATCAAGAAGAAGGTTGAATTGGTGTGGAGGAAGTGTGAGTCAAGGTATAGAGTCTTAGGAAAACTATTGAAGAAATAATTGCTAATTAAGTTTTCCCTTAGAGTGAGGTTTTTCCCTAACTGTCCGCCTGTATTTGGTGTCCTTGATCTATGTGATATTTCTTTGATATTTTCTTGATGAAATAACAGAAAAGAATATAATAAGAAACTAATAAGAACTAAGGAAAATCACAAGTAAATTATTTAGAACAAGAAAAAATTTACGCCTTTCTAATTTTTTGATAAGATCTGGGTACTAAACCAACGACAATGTCAACAAAAGACTGGGCGATGTTGGGTTGGAAGGCAAAGAGCACAATATGATTGTGTATCTCAGATTCAATATTTTTGAATGTATCGGGGGAAGCTACGATGAAGGATTTGTGGGAAACAAATTTTTCCTATGGAAAAATAATTATAACCCAAGGATGAAGGATGGAGACTCGGTGACAGAGCATATGTATGCTTTTAATAATGTGGTGATCCAATTTTTATTTTTTGATATCAAAATTTCAGATAAAGATAAGTGCATAAGTATTCTAATTTCTCTACCAAATTCGTGGGATAGTCTGGTTGTTGCAATAGGTAGCAATGCAAATACTTTGAAGTTTAATGAAATAGTATCATCCTTGCTGTCAAAGGAAATGAGATAGAAAAATATGGAGAGCCAGAATGGAGATGCTTTGTTTATATGAGGAAATTCCTAGAAAAAAATAAAAATAAGTCCTTGAATGGGAGATCTAAATCTCCAAGAAAACTTGTAAAACTGTGTTGGAAATGCGGAAAGGAAAGGAACTACAAAAATGACTGTAGATATAAAGCTCCTGAGAAAGGAAATGGATATGATGATGCTCCTTATACAAAGGTGAAAAACACCTCAAATGAAGGTGGGGATGTGTAATTGGATTCTTTTTGAAGTACACATATAGATCATGAGGCATGGTTGATTGACTCGGGTGCATCCTTTCAATTTAGTCCCCATAGGGAGTGGTTCTGCAAGTATGAGAAATATGATGGTGGTGATGTATTATTAGGAGATGACATAAAGTCAAAAATTGTCAGATGCAGAAAATTCAAGCTAAAGTTGCAAGGTGGAAGGATTAGAAAACTTCATGGTGCTATGCATATTCCTGCATTGACCAAAGATATGATTTGAGAAGGATAATGTGGGGAGTTTAGATTTGGACTCTATACAAGCTTCTGGGTAGCACTACTATTGATGGGTGCAACAGTTCTGTTGTTCCAGAAAGTGGAGCTAAAAGCCTTGTGGTCTATGGAGAAAATACCATGCTATGGCATCAAAGGATTGTACATATTGGAGAGAAGGGCCTTCGAATACTACATGATAATGGTATGGTAGAAGGAATGTATAATTTATCTCTAGATTTCGACTTATGTGAACATTGTGTATATGGGAAGCAGAATCAGGTGAGTTTCCCCTCTAGTGCGAAGAGGGAAAACCAGATATTAGAGATTGTGCACAATTATGTGTTTGGACCTGTGTATGTTCCATCACTGGGTAAGATTGTGTACTATGTATAATTATAGATGACTTCTCAAGGAATACATGGATATATTTCCTAAGGAATAAATTTGAAGTCTTTAACATGTTTAAATAATTTAAGACTTTGGTGGAAAACCAGATAGAGAAGAAGATAAAGGTGCTAAGGAGAGATAATGGTGGAGAGTTCCACAAGATGAAATTTGAAGAGTTCTGTAAGAACTGTGGTATAGCACTAAAAAATACTGCTCCATACACACCTCAAAAAAATGGAGTTGTAGAAAGAATGAACAAGATGTGTATGGAAAAGGAAAGACACATGCTCATTGGTGCCGAGTTAGGACGAGAATTATGGGCAGAGGCGGTAGAGACTGCATGATACGTGGTTAATAGATAACCTTCATCAACGTTACACGATAAGAATCCACATGAGGTATGGACTAGTAAGAAACCCTCTCTTTCACATCTAAGGGTATTTGGCTATTGTTAGGGTCATTAGTTTTTGTCGTCAAAAGTATTTTCCATATCCTTAAAATTTCAGCTTTTAAATAAGTTGAGCCTATGACTACTGCTGTTGCCATATCCTTAAAGGCCACTCTCCTACATCGTCAAATTTCTGTCATAAAGGTTTCAATCAAAGCATTAAAGAGTGTCAAGTCGGTGGGATTCATGAGGTCACACGTGTTTATATAGTCAAGTAAAAAAGGAGTTGTATGTCAGTCATTCGTCGATCAAAATATTTCAAAATTAAGTTGTGTCAGTTTAAAGTTCTGATGGTCATGAGGTTTAGTCATTAAATATGTTATATACCTTTATCCCCTATTCCTATCTACCCCATGCTTCCATTTTTCACACCCTATTTTCCCCATTTCCCTTTCATTCATACCCCTTCATATATAACTTACATCTTATCCCCTTCCCACATATCGTTCACCTATCATTCACATTACATTTCTCCCCCCCCCTTCATTCTAAAACTATCTCCCATAACACTATTACCACTTTCCAACACTCATACCATGACACAACCCTCATGCCTAATATCTCACACTTACATCATACCCATAAGCTCTAATTATTACCCATAATACTCACACTCATGCCAAGATTGTGCTAATCAGAGCACAAAAATAACAATATAGGAGACCACAGATTGATTCTGAGCTAGAAATTGACAAGAAAAAAGGTTGCTCTCACTGTGGGAAATTCATCGCGCACAAGTGCTACCCAACCTGGTCGTTGCGTAAAATAATTTGTTTTAGAAATAATTTTGAAACATTTTTTTCGAAGAAATGGAGCTGAATTTCAAGAATATGAAAGAGGTTTTTCTCAATCATAGACCAAAGGACAATAAAATCTTCCATTTTCTACACATGTGTAATATATCAAGTGTTTTGAATGCATATTTAAGGCCTATGTTTCAAACTATGTATTTTATTTTTTAGTCATGATTTTGGAGAAAAATATTTGAGGATATGAGGAAGAATTTGAAGAAAATGAAAGAGATTTTTGTAGATAATGGGCCAAAAGAAAAACCTATCTCATTTTTTACATAAGTGTTACTGTTTGGGAGATACAGGTGTCACTTTGAGATCCATTTGCGCAAATTTTTGTTGACAGAATTCAAATTTTTTTGGAATTTGGAAGTTTTTGGAATTCAGTTGGAAAATGTGGAGGATGTATGGATGTTTTTTCATTTCAGAGGTTGATGATATGTAAAAAATATTCAGTGGGGTAGATTTCATCATATTCTTTGATCTTAAGGCGGGGAAAAGAGCAAAACACAATTTTGAATTTTCCACTACCCAGGTGTTGCGTCGCGTTGCACACACACTACACATGGGTGAAAGAGATGCTTTATCCTTTCTAGTTGTCATACGATGTAAGGAATGGCCCATTTCCTTGTCAAAGGTCTACTCAGTGCTCAGTCACAAGCCAACTAGCCTCTAGCTCATGAAATCATGTCTACAAGGAGCTGCTGCAAAACACAACTTGAGCTGCCTTTTCTGTTTTCGCTATCAGTTTGAGAGGTTTAAATGTTAGGAATATAATCTTATGAGATAATTTTGTTATCTAGATAGGTTGAAAGGATAGATATAAGTAGTTTTTTTTGTGTTTTTTTTCCTTAAAAGACAAATATGTTGTCTTAGGTTGCTTTGTATAATTTTTGATAAGAAAATAAATAAATTGCTAACTATGGGTGATTTGATCCATTTTGGATGGATAAATGGTTAATTTAACCTAGTCATGAGTTGTTTATGATGAAAATGTATTTAAACTCATAAAATACAAGAAATAAGAGGTTGGTTAGTCAATCTATTGAAGGAGTTGGACTTGTATGTGATCTTTTTCTGTTATGAATAAATTTCTTAGTGCAAAGTTTTGGTTAGTTATCCCCAGATATTCTTGTGGTACCTTCCTTTAAATTTGTTTTTCTCCTGTCTAATATTTTATTTCAATTATTTTCTTTCAGTTCTCTTTAAAGGTGTGTTGAAACAATCTATCTAGAATTCATCATGGATGCTCTAGAATAATTGTTTATTTTTTCTAATGTGGAATTCATTATACCTTTGCTTATTCTATTGTTCTAAATACTAAGTCATAAGATGTGGTAGCAAAATTTTAATGTGCTATGTTACATCTGAATGAGTATAGTTATTTGTGTTCTTGTTTTTCCCACTATACTGCAATCTTATTAATTTGAAGGATGTACCTACCATGCCTCTGATTTTAAGTTGGTTTTTATATGCACTGAAATTGAGTTGGCCACACTTCCTGATCTCATACTTAGATGTCCTTCCCTAATATTTCTCCAAATTTTTCATCAAATTAAAAATGTTGTTCTTAGATCTAGTCTCTGTAAGTCTTTGAGCTTCAAAACACATTTTATTCAAACTTCTGGTGAGGGAGCTCCCTCTAGTTAGGAAGGACTAGTTTCTAGCCCAAAAAGGCTTGTGGTTACCTTTGTGGCCCTTTCCTCAGCCTAAAGGGATTCACAGAGTGCTAACAACTGTGATGCATATGTACATGTTCCAAAGGAGAAAAAAACCAACTTGGGTAGTAAATATGAAAGGTGCATCTTTATTAGGTATAAGGATGGTTTAAAAGGTTATAAGCTTTGTAACCCAGAAACAAGGAAGGTCATGTACAACCAAGATGTGGTGTTTAGAGAGGTGAAAGATGTTATTGAACATGAATTATTACCAAAGGAACCTCAGAAGATATAGTTTGATCTAAAGGAGGAAGAATCATACTCTACAATATAACAAGAATCAAAAGAGGAAAAGCCACAAAATCCATCTTTGAGACGATCAGTTTGAGAAAGAAGGAAGCTAAAAAGGTATAGTCCATCTTATTTATGTTCAAATTTTGATCTCTCTATTACTGATGATGATCCCAAAATTGTCAGGGAGGCAGTAGATTCAAAGGATGGAAAACTTTGGAAAGAGGTCATGGTTTATGAAATGGCATCTTTGGAAAAAAATGAGGCTTTGGATTTGTGGGAGTTTCCAGCTGGAAGGAAACATATTGGAAGGAAATGGGTGTTTAAGAAGAATATGAATGCAAAATGCAAGGTAGAGAAATACAAAGCTCAATTGGTAGAAAAAGGTTATTCCCAGGTATTGAGAATTGATTTTGGTGATATTTTTTCTCTTGTTTCCAAGATAGATTCTATTAGATTACTTTTATCTATTTCCATTGCTTTTGATTTTGAGCTAGAATGAAGACAAAATTTCTTCATAGGGATATGGAAGAAGATATCTACATGAAGCAACCTGAAAGCTTTATGGTGAAGGTTAAGCAAGAATTGGTATGTAGATTAAAAAATTCTCAGTATGGGTTCAAACAATCACCAAGGAAGTGGTATCAGAAATTTGATACATATATACATGGACTTGGCTTCACCAGAAGAAAAATAGAGCATTGTGGGTATTTTAAACTAATTGGTGATCGTGTTATTTATTTGGTCTTGTATGTGGATGATATCTTGTTGATTGGAAACGACAAAGAAATTATCCAGGATTTGAAGACCCAATTATCCTCCAAATTCAACATGAAGGATATTGGTGTGACAAACTATATTTTAGTCATGGAAATTAAATGAGATAGGGAAAAGAGGAAGCTCTAGTTAAACCAAATAAATTATGTCAAGACAATATTGCAGAGTTTTAATATGTAGGATAGTAAACCAGTGAAGGTTCCTATTCCTGTAGGTGTAAAGTTATCTATTGAACAATATCCCAAGACAAAAGAAGAGGAAGAGGACATTTCCCATGTTCGATATGAAAGTGTAGTCGGTAGCCTGATGTATGCAATGGTATGTACTAAAACATACATTGCACATGAAGTGGTAGTATTCAACAGGTTTATGTCAAAACCACGGAAGGAGAATTGGACAACAATGAAGCGGATTTTCAAGTATTTGCGTGGCACTAGAGATTATGGTATGTGCTACCAAGGAAGACCAAGATTGGACAGAGTTTTGGACATTCGTGGATTTGTTGATGCAGATTGGGCTAGAGATCTAGATCAGAGAATATCTACAAGTGGGTATGATTTTAACCTATTTGGAGGAGCAGTCATTTGGATGAGAAAAATACAGTCTGTAGTGGGTCTTTCAACTAAAAAGGTTGAATACATGGAAACCACTCATGCAAGAAACGAAGGATTTTGGTTGCAGATATTGTGTTCAAGTATGGGGTTGGTACAATGAACTATAAGGATAAATTGTGACAGATGAAGTGCAATTTTCTTGGAAAATTACCCTGCTTATCATTCAAAGACAAAGCACATTGATGTTGAATACCACTTTGTGAGGGATATGGTTGAGGACAAAAAGGTGTTGCTGGTAAAGGTGGACACTTTGAAGAATGTTGGAGATGCATTGAAAAAATCTATGAGCATTGAGAAGTTTTCTTGGTGTAGAGAAACAATGGGTGTTGCAGGGCTGGACCAATGACTAAGATCTCCTGCAAAACCCTATGTGGAAAAGAAAAAAACAAGTGGGAGAATGTTGGGTGTGTGTTATATTCTTTCCACGACTAGTCAGATGCGTGGGGGAGTCGCAGGGGGTGTGTTAGCCCCCCCTGTTCGTTGCGCTAGGTGTAACAGGGGGTCACAGCGGGGGAGGCATCCTACCTTGTCGAGTGGTTTGTAGGGGGATGGTAGCCTCCCTACACAGGGTCTCGGTATTTCCCAGCTATAGAGGGTCCAGTGCAATGCCTCAAGATATTTTTTTTTGACCCTATAATAGGAGGGTGGACCTACCTATGGTTTTGTGCATGGGTTTTGCACATGGTTTGGGGCATGATGGTTTTTTCCCCATGGTATTTTGTAGATCCAGTCAAGGGAACTACAATTATGTTCTAATCTAGGTTTAATGGATTGGGGTTTATGAATGCTTTGACATTTATATATATGTATTGTAACATTGAAAGAAACATAATGAAAATCAATCTAGTAGTCTCGATTTTTGGATCCAGGGGAAAATATCTATGTCTATTTGATTTATTTTCTCGCCATTGTTTATTTTATTGTTTAATGAATTTTTTTGCAGGTAATTTACATACAAGGTTAGAACCTATAATGAAAGAATTTTATTTTGTCACTACATAACATAGTTGTGACATATAGGATCCATTTTTATGTAATATTATGCCCACAAGAATATTTTGTCTTTTTCAAAGTGGACTTTATTTTTTTATATCAATTTTATTTAACATCATCTCTAGGGAAAGGCCCAATTACTTCAGGCTATCATCATTTGCACATCTGCAACAAGAGAATTAATGGATCCTTTATTATTATTAATTTTCATATTCTAAAATCAGGGATAAATAAAAGTGATTTCATCCAAGGAATATTTGGTGGCGACATGCTGAATAAGGGGAAAGAGAAGTCACAGATTGTAGTTGGTTACAAAAATGAGGGAATTGAGCTTGGTGGTGGGCATTTTCAGACAATATCTTGCCACGTCGTAGGAACATGCGACATGTTTGGGGTTTTGTGTGATCCCAACCATATCTTTTCCGATACTTTAAATTTTCCAAAAAAATATGTAAATTTTGGTATGATTTTGATAAAATATGGCATAATTTTTTGTAAATCTAGGTTATAGTTATAAAGCTTCAATATTTTGGGTGCCCCATTGGTTTTTGATGGTGATAAATCCATTTCCACCATTAAAAAAAATAATCAAACACTTGTACTACCAAATCAAAAAAAATTATTGCCAGATTTCGGCAAGTTTTAGCCATCTAGGCAAATTTGAGGGCTTCATAGACAACTACCATATATTCCTCCTGAATCCAAGAGTCCCAGTTTTAGATACCCATTCTTCCATTTTCTCATTTTAAATTGGAAACAATTTTGTGTTTGCAATATGATGAAATATGTTGTCCTTGATGGAAACCTACTTGATGCGTTGCCTTTTGATAGCAACCTATTTGTTAAAGATGTAAAAATGACGTTTCGACAAGTCAGTTCAAATGTGACAGAGAAAGGAATTCCAGTAAGTGCCAGAGAAACGAAATAGGAAATATTTCTCAATGTATACACAAGTTTGATGAAGGCAACCCGCATATGGAGGAAATGTATACGCTACTTGGTATACATGCAACCCGCGTATACATCCAAAATTAGTATATATGTAGTTTTTATGAAGAGAAGTCGCGTATACATGCGGGTACGAAGAAGAAAAGTCGCGTATGCCTTTTGTGCTCTAAAATTATGATACCAAGGGGCATTACCATGGTACTAGCCCACAATATTGAGCGTTGTGTCGTCTATTTGATCCCATCGAAGAATACCATCAGCAGTTGTGTGGTTTTGGCTCATGGTATTGGTAAGGGCTAAAACTATATAAGGAGAAGAAGATCATAGTACATGGTGTGCATGTGTAAGGGTTGTTACTGAATAGTTCTTTCTGAAGTATATATGCATGGGATGAACTTTGTTTTATTGGTAGATATGAATCTATGATGAACCCTTGGATACAATGATGGATCAAGATCTCTAGACCTAAAATGACTATGTAATTGATCTATTGATGGGATGATTAGATATGTGACTTGGTGCATGTTTGTTGAAGTGAAGTGAAGAAATCTGGGTAAGTCTATAGATCTAAAACATTATGCGAAATTAATATTTATAGACCTATACGCTAGTTCATCTCGATAAAAGCACGTATATACGCGGCTTTGTCTGATAAAAAGCACGTATGGAAGTCATGGTTTTCTGAAGCTTACTATAGAGGTTATCTGTTTATTGCTACTGTATTTCTATTGTCTGTCAATGAAGTCTTCATGTAGATCTGGGTTTCTTGAATACTATATATGCTGCTAAGTTGAATATGTACAAATATGATCAATGAGTGAGTAAATTTTTTAATTATGGTGTTATTGCCTAAATCTACCTTAGGCTGAAAGAAGGCAGAGTTCAGGGTAACATCATACCACGCTCAGTCTAGTAGCTAGCCCTACTAGAACAGGAGAGGGCTCTCCCCGGGTCAATCTCAGGAAAAATATATCAATAGAGCTTGAGATGACTGAAATGAGTGTTGATTTTAGGCTAGGTATATGAATCAAGGAGTTGGATTTTTGATTTTTAGGGTTTTTGTTGGAAAAAGGGAAAGGCAATTTTTGGGCTTGGGGATGAGGCCAAATTCTTGCAGAGTTCAAGTTGGGGCAGGGAAGGAAATGGCTTTTATATCTTTGATTAATTGAATGGATAGAAAATACTGCTGAGGAGCTGAAGAGGGCAAGAGGGTGCAAGGAT
Source organism: Pinus albicaulis (assembly GCA_034641835.2). Taxonomy (NCBI): domain Eukaryota; kingdom Viridiplantae; phylum Streptophyta; class Pinopsida; order Pinales; family Pinaceae; genus Pinus; species Pinus albicaulis. The sequence continues at coordinate 104,374 of JAXQQM020091848.1, read as the reverse complement.
CCTCTTTAAACTGACGAAAATATATAAAACTAAACAAAAGTTTAAGGCAAAGCACCAGCAAATTAATGAATTCTACCTTAGTTACTCATTTGTTTAATTTCAGAAGAAAAGAGAAGGGAAATGGAATATATAAAAATTAATGAAACTTACAGATACATGGAGAAAAACATCATCAAAACTCAGAGCCACAAGGATCCCAACAAGTGCTGCAAAACTCTGGTCTTTCCTTTTCCAAAAATCTGAAATGAATATAAAATGAGGTGCCAAACTATTCCCAAGAGTCCAACCCTGAAAATGTCTCAGAAAATACAATATATAGACAAGTATAACCCCCTCCCATGCCTCTAGGGGTCGATCTCATCCTTCTAAGAGCTGTTTCAACCAAATCTAAACAAGGAACTGAAATCTAGGCAATCAAACAACTTGCCTCTATATGGAAGGAAACTGATTCATTCATTTAATTTTCACTTTTTAGTGAATGAATCCTCTAGAAAAAGTAAATATGTGCCAAAATTACATCATAGTCACCAAATTACATCAAGGTAGATCAAGAATTACATCAAAAAGTGAAACTAGTCAAAACTGGGCGAAATTCTGAGCTGAAGGGTGAAAAATAGGCAAAGTCCTCTATGCGCAGCGCCCAAAAACTCAATGCGTCGCGCCACTTTGAGCCTATTTTTGAGGCACTTCATGAAGTCCAAATTGATCTCATGATAGCTTGTTGGAAAGCCATGCCTGTCTAATATCCAACCCAAGTGGAATTTTTAAATTTGGAGTTCATTTTCCCCTCCAAAACTTCAATCTCCCAAAACTGCTTCCTGTGTGTGCAAAAGGTGGCAGAAAGGCCATTTTCAAGGTGTTTTTGACCCTTTAAACCACCCATAACTTGATGAAATCCTTAAGCCATTCCTGAGCATGCATAAATTTTCATAAAAAATCCAAAAATTAAAATTTTTCCTCCAGAAGATCTCTCAAATGTAAGCGCGCGCAAGGTGGCGCGACGCGTCGGGCATGAAAATCTATTTTGTGAATAAAAAAACAAAATTGACATAATTTTCTCCAAATTCCTTGAAATTTGGAGTGAAGGTCCCCCATCAAGTATCATGCTAAGCCAAAGAAGCTTTGGCCAAGATTTGGAGTGGATCAGGCCTTTTGCTCCTCCTCAGTGCCCTTCTCAGCCTCACTTTCAGGATCTTCATTTTCGCTTTGCAAACATATGTGCGGGCCCAATAGTGGTTCTTCATGTGTCGGAGCATGTTCTTCTCTTTGTTTTATTTCTCTAAGAGCTTCTCCAAATGGATTTTGACCCGTTCGAGCCAAGTCTCTCGATCGGCCTCAATCTCCCGCTCAATAGGTGTCATTTCGGATGGGCTTCTTCGGGCAGCTTGCCAGTTTTCACGAATGTTCTGCAATTCCACAAGTGTATGTTGATCCTCTAACTACTTATTCCGCTGCTCCAGATATTTAATGATCCATTGTGCTCTCTGCAACTTCTCGGTCAATGTGCTGATCTTAGTTTTCTTCTCCTGAATGATTTCTCTCAGTTTTGAGTTTGGAGAACTCACGTCCACATCAATCAATGTAAAATCAACATCCTGACCTCCTGAAGGGCCTCCCTCCTGCATAGGCCTCTCGCCTCTGTCCTGTCCCTGTACCTGTGCTGATGTTGAAGGCGATACCCCTTCCACCCCAACTGGAGATAGTACTCGTGCTGTTGATGAAGGTAACGAGACCCCTTCCACCTCGGGTGGAGATAGTACTCGTCGTGTTGCTGCAGATAAGGCTCTGGTGCCTCTATGATAGGTAACACATACTGGAACACTGATAGGCTCTGTCTTAGGACCCTAAAACTGATGTGAAGGCTCACCTGCACCATGAATAATCTCTGGAGGAGGCTGAGGGGCTGTAAAGAAGTCACGGGAAATGAACTCTTCCCAGGCAATGCCCTGCAATCCAAGCTAATGTACCACAATCATCTTGATGAGCGCATAATGATAAATGCTGTTATGCTGCTGCTCTGGAGTCTTCTTCTGCACAAGAGTAGTCATCCGCTCTATGTTTCGGTACATTAAGTATGGAATGCTCATCATCCTCACTCTCGTGAAATGCATCAAAAGTCTGATGTGGTATGCATAAAGGCGTGAGAACTAGCCCTCACAGCTAAAGTATCTAATGATGATTTTCATTAATGGCACATAGGACTCCTTCAAGAATCTGAAAGGAAACACCCTGCTGAGTTGCCTCATATAGCCAGGCCGGATGTATGGCTCATAATATGCTCTATCCAGCTGTTGTCTCTTGTTCCACTCTTCACCTATGTTCGGTATCCCGGTTGCCTGAGAAATGGTTTCTGGTGTCAAGGTGAAGTTCACTCCAGCAATGTTTACAGGACCATCACGCAAATGTAGGACAAATAAGCGAACCAACTCCTGATGATGCTGAATCTGAGCAATCATCTCACAATACTGAAAGCATGACTGTTGCTGAAAGCATGCCATTGCAAGCGGGCAGGCCTGCAATTGAGTCAAGGAAGTGGGCTCTTCTGTAACATGCTTGCCACTTTTATGAGGTCTTCTCGGTACATTAAGCTCTGTGGTTGAGTCACTGTCTTGCTCATATTCTTGCTCATATGATGAATCTGTCTCTGTCATGGTGCTGCAATGTGTATAACAAGTATATGTTTGATTGGTTTGAAAATGAGAAATAGGTGTCTTTGCTTCAATGCCAAATATGCCAAAGGGAAATGAAGAGCTGTGGTAAGTATGAACAGTGGGAATAGTGGGGGTTTGTCAAGTGAAATTTACAGTGTGCTAACAGTCACTTGGCAGTTGGGAATTAGGGATTTTGGAAATTTATAAGTGATGTGGAAAAAGGGACAAGGATAGGAAAGGAAATTATTTGGAATAGTGGAATGGGAATAAAATGATATGAGTAGCTTAGGATATAAGGGAATAGGAGAAGGATATTGACAATTGTGATAGGATTATGAAGGGGTAAGGGATCACAATTGGGAAATGGAAACTTGGCACCAAAATTACGCTTTCAAAACTTTAATTTCAAACCCTTGAAGCAGTTTCTAATCAAATGATAGGGTTTATCATTTCACCAATCAAAATCTTGAATTCCTCCTTCCAAATAACACCCAGCACGAGTAAAAATCAAATAGCAAGGGCGCACAACTTACTTGGATCAAAAGAGTTGAATCGTTTTGAAAAAATTGGGAAGCAGTGATGAAATTTGGGCTTGGAGGCCCTATGCGCCGCGCACAAACCCAGTGCGTCGCGCCTCCTGGATGCACCGCGACAGTGCAATTTTCCACAGTGAGTTTTGGCCCAATGCGCCGCGCAGTCTATGTGCGTCGCGCCTTCTCCCAATGCGTCGCGCGCACTCCAAACACACAGTCGGTCTTCAAAAAACACAGTTTCGCCTTCCACGATTTTCTTTTGAGTGTTTTGACAACTTCTTGTTTTCAAATGACATTTGAATGGTGAAAATATCTCTTATAGTCATGGCTTTGATTTTTGCTTCTTACAAACCCATTTTGTAATGTTTTGAAATTGGAACTTTTTTACATTTTTAATGTAAACTCTGATTCTTGTTTCCATTTGACTTTTGGCTGAAATGATGAATCCTTTGTTGATTTTTTGCAGGGATGATTGGCATGTGATTTCAGCAAAGGACACCAGGGCTGCATCTGAATATTTGTAGAACTTGAAAACCTTTAAAATTACATATTTATTAAAAACAATAAATTTGACGATTTCTTCTTCAAAACAGAGTTTTGAAGAAGAATCGTTCTCAAGAATTATTGATGATGAAAATTTTGGAATGAAAACTTATTAGAAACATCCTCATGTGCCTGTCGGGCATTATTTGACACTTTTGAAGACGAAACCCTAGACCTAATGACTGAAAAGACTCTTTGCTGACCAAAAGACCATCCATGACTATGAATGGCTGTACAATTGACTTTGATGAATTTTGATGAACTTTAATGATCAGACACAAACCAGCAGATATATGACATGAGGGAAAATGAGAAACAAGACCCTTCCGTCAGACAATCTATGCTTCTAATGGAATGCAATTGATTGGATGAATGAGACACCTACAATGAAATGCAACAAAGAGTTTTTGATCCCTGAAGGAGGTATAACCATACCGACTCTAACATTGGCTCCAATGGGGATGGTAGCTCCTGGGAGGTGCCGAGAATGACATATCTCTGGGAGAGACAGACAGTGCCTTCGTCCATTGGGATACAGAATCCATTATTTTTAAAAGCAACACAAGACTGTTGACTGATTTATTGACTGAAAATCTGACTTGAACTAACTCAACTATAAAACTGAAATGACTGAACCAAAACTGACTTGACAAAGTTCAAACCAAAACTGAGATCCTTCTTTAGAATTATAGCCTTCACTTCGAGCCCCAAACTGAAGAAAAGATCATAGTACACACTTGCAAAGAAACTGAAATAAAATGGTATGTACAATGACAATGTAAACTGCAGAAAACATCTCAGAAATGGTACCGCTTGAGAAGCCGACCATTGACCAGCCCTCCTAGACAATCTTCCCCGTTCATCTCCTTCAGAAGAAAGGCGTTCTGACCATGATATGTTGCAATCTTAAAGGGACCTTTCCAAAGATTTTCAAACTTACCGTGCTTACCTTTGTCCTCATTTCTAGCATCCCACTTCAGCACTACTTCCTCCAATTGGAATTTGTCTGACTTCGCTTTCCTGTCATAAATTTTCTTGATCCTCTCCTGCAACTTAAATGTGTTTTGAAAAACTTCATCTCTCATTTGCTGCAAATGAATCATCTGATTTATTCTTCTCTGCATATGGCTTTCTTCACTGCCAGCTTCTTGAAGAAGCTTGACCACCAGAATAGCAAGGGAGGTAGGAAACACCGTGTCTACTCCATATACCAACTCAAAGGGAGACATACCAATGGATTTTTTCTGACTCACCCGATCAGCCCATAATGCATTGACCAGCTTTTTATGCCAACTCTTCTTGTTAATTTCCAACAACTTTTTAATGATATTGACCAAAGACTTGTTGGAAGACCACCAATCCATTTCCTTGAAGATGATAGGCGGTTGAATGTCCCAAAATGATTTTATACTTGTCACAAAACTCAATCATCTTTCTTGATTTGAAAGCTGCTACATTATCAGTGATCAACTTATTCGGGCAACCAAAGCGAGACAAAACGTTATTCTCAAGGAAAGAATTGATTACCGAATCTGTAGCTTGCCTGGTGGGAATTGCTTCGATCCATTTCGTGAAATAATCAGTCACTGTTAGGATCCATCTATGCTGTCCTAAAAAAGTGGGATGAATTTCGCCAATGAAATCCAAACCCCAATGCTGAAAAGGGGCACTTACCTCAATAGGCTTAAGTGGTAAAGGCTGTAATTTCTGTCTTCCTTCGAAAATCTGGCACTCGTGGCAGCTTTTGACAGTCTTATACACATCAGCAAACAATGTCGGCCAATAGTATCCCGCTCTCAAAATATTATTGGCTGTTGTTTTCCAAAAAAGGTGACCCCCGCAGTCTCCTTTATGGAAATCCTCCATTACCTGCTTTGCTTCTTCTTCCACCAAACAGTTCAACAAAACACCACCAGGATCTTTCCAATAAAGTGCAGAATTCAAAACACAAAATTTTGCAGCCTTCAATTTCAGAGTTCTACCTTTGTTTCTAGTCATGCCAGGCAGTGGTGACAAATTTTGAAGAACATACACAATATCTGAATACCATGGAGAAGCGATAAAAATTTCCGATACCTGAAATGGCGAATTTTCCTCATCCTCATCAGACATAGAAGCAATCAGATTTATGTCTAGTGCATGCAAATTCGATTCAGCCATAAGCTTTGCCAGCCCCTGTCCCTTGATAAGCTTCGTGGGCTTTATCTCCACATCATACTCCAGCAAAGCTGCAATCCACTTGCCTCGTCTTCCTTCCGGATCAATTTTTACTAAAACATCTTTCACGGCAGCGTTAGGAACATAAGCCAAAATATGAGAATGCAAAATGTATACCCGAAAATCTTTTAATGCTTTCACCAGTGCTAGAGCTTGCTTCTCAATAATGTTGTACTTCAAGAATGCGTCTCTTATAGTTCGAATGAAAAAAGCTATTGGCTTCTCATGCCCATCTCTTTTCTGCATTAACACAACTGCCATGGTATGCTCCGAAGCAAATGAAAACAAAATAAAATCTTGGGTGTAATCTGGGCTGATTAACACTGGAGCCAAAGATAGTGCCAACTTCACCAAATTAAAAGACTTCACAACCTCTTCAGTCCACTTCACTTGGCTGTCTTTTTTAAGAATATTTGTGATCTCTCTTAGATGTTCAGCAAGGTTAGGCACAAAACGGCGTAAAAAGTTCATCTTACCATTAAAAGACTAAATCTCCTTCTTGTTCCGGGGTGGATCAATTTGCTGAATTGATTCAACACGTGCTGGATCAATACGTATGCCATCTTTTGAAATAATGTGACCAAGTAGTTTGCCCTCATCCATGGCAAACAAGCTCTTCTTCAGATTAAGTGACACACCATATTTTTTTCACTTTTGAAAGAAAACTTTCAAGTGATACATATGCTCTTCATCTGAATTGGAAAAGACCATCAAATCATCAAGGTATATAACAAGAAAAACATCCTTCTCATTCGCAAAAGCCATGTCCATCGCCCGCTGAAAAGTCGCACCAGCATTCTTCAAACCGAATGGCATCTTGGCATAGTGGAAAGTTCCCCACGGAGTGGTGAACGCTGTTTTGTCTCGGTCGTCCTCATGGACCAAAATTTGGTTATACCCAGAGTAACCATCGAGTAGTGACATACAAGATGCTCCAACTACTTGTTGAAGTATATGATCCATTTTGGGCAATGGATAATTGTCCTTCAATGACACCTTGTTCAGATTTCGGAAATAAATGCACAACCGAATCTCACTTGTCTTTTTCCGCACTAGCACCAAATTGGAAATCCAATCAGAAAATTTGATGGGAACAATGATTCCTGCTTTGTAAAACCTGTTTACTTCCTTCTCAATTGATGGCAACAACTTCGGGTTGATTCTTCTTAGCTTCTGTCTAAAAGGCTTCTGATTAGGCTTGATAGGAATCGTGTGCTGAATTATATTGGTATCATACGTCTTTAAATCTGAATAGTCCCAAGCGAAAGCATCAGCAAAAGAAGACAAAAAACTCACATATTTTTCTTTTACCTCCGGTGGCAATGATTTAGATAACTTCACCATCTTTGGGTCTTCAGCTGTTCCAATGTTTACATCTTCAACTCCCTTTTCAGTTGGCCGTAAGGTTAGTTTCTTAGCTACATCATCCTGATCGAAGAGCTCTTGTAAAGGTATCAAACCTTTAGGAATAACGTTATCTTTCAGCTGCAACACTTCCATTTGATTTAATTGCACATCAGCTTCACCATCATCATATTCTACATCAATTGAGGTATCTTTGAACTTACCTTTGTTTTGCAGAAAATCATTAATCTCATCATCATCTTGGAAAACTTGCCAACATCTTTGATTATCTGGGACGGTAGGACGGTGCTTCACATGGATTTCGAACTTATTAGTTGAATTCATTGGGATCTTCAAATTACTTGCTGCCTTAGCAAGTGCATCTGCAATTCCATTTTGAATGCGAGGAATACAAGTCAAAGTATAATCTGAAAACTGATTCAAAATATCCAGAACAGCATTCCGGTAAGCCCGCATTCGGGGATGCTTCGTTTGATATTCACCCTTCACCTGCTTAATCACCAATTCAGAGTCGCCATAAACTGCAATTCTCTTTGCATTAAGCTTTCTAAGAATTTTTAGGCCAGCAATCAGAGCTTCGTACTCAGCCTCATTATTCGAACAATCAAAAGCTAATTTGTAAGAACATACCCGTACATTGCTCGGTACCTTGTTTGGAGTGGAAAAAGGACTGCGTACCCAGATACCAATTCCAGCACCATCATTTCCCACTGCACCATCGAAATACATGGTCCATAGACCCTCTTCATCATCTTCTAAGTGCTGAAATTGTGCTAGCTCTGTTTTTTCTGCTTGCTGTCCACTATCTTTAGCTGATTGCTCAACTGTGCTTTCCAGTTTTTGCCTTTCTTTCTTCAAAAATTCTCTGAAATTCTTGGTAATCTCTGGAATATCTTCTGCTTGAACTAACTGAATATCTACATCATTGAAACTATCGGCATACAAAACAAAAGACTCTAAATCTGTATGTACATAATTAATCGGATGATTGACCGGTTTCTCGTTGGTTGTAATCATGTACTTCATTTTTTGTTCCCGGTACAACTTTCTCATTTGGCCAAAAACGGGAATCGTTGCATAGGATAAATCTAATTGTAACGTCCCTTTCAATTTTTCTCCCCAAGATCTGGAAAGCAGCATACCAAACCTGGGAGGAATGTCTGCCACAACTACGCCCATCAAAACATTCTTTGTTGGAATCTGATCCAAACTAAAAACCAAGTCTTTAATGAGCCCAATACATCTCACTCTGCTAGAATCAAATGAATAAAGATCATGGTACTTCCTAGTGATGTCCAAACCCATCCTTTCCATGATTTCCCCTGGCATAAGATTATGGGAAGCACCGGAATCAAACATGGCATTATGCAACAAAAACTCATGCAATCGAAGACTAATATAGAAAGGAGGCACATCGCTGTCCGAAGACTCACCATCTAAAGCTGGTCCAAATATCAGTTCAAGTTGATCATCTTCAATATTCACCATATCAGACATAGGATCGAAGTTCAAAATTTTAGAAACTTGACCTCTATAACTGATGTTCTTCATTAGTTCAGTCAAGGGAATGGATACCTTTAATTTAGAAATCTCATTCTCTAAGCTAAAGGCTGAAGTCTTTTCGATCTCTTTGGCTGGAACATCTTTCTTTTCAGCCTTCTCCCTCGATGTTATTGGCTGATTTGATTTTTCTGCTGATGATGACTTGGTGGCAGCGGGATCAACTATCTCTTTTGCTTTCTTTTGTGCAACAGGTGAATCGTTTTTAGGTGCTGAAACTTCCTTTCTCTTTTGGATTGGGTTGACAGGCACATCTCTGTTTCTAAGAGAATATTTCTTCTGCTGGGCTGACAAGGCATTCATATAACCTCTCTGATACTCATCCGACTCTTCCTCAAGAGCTGCATCATTGGCCAAGATAAAATCCTCATCTCTTTGTATAGCTGAACTTTCTGCATACTCCTCATCTTCAGTGATATAAATGGGCAAATCATCAGGAGTAAAGAAATGATTTTCCTCCCCTACTACATCATCTTCATCATCTGAATCCTGACCAACAAAATTCTGCTGAAGAGGTGTCTTTACTTGCTACTGGACTGCCGGTTCTTGTGCTCGCTATTCTCGTTGCTTGATCCTGAATTGGGGCTGCTGCTGACCACGGAAGTTGGGATTTCGAATCTGCGGTTCGGGCTTATCAAGTGTGAACCTTTCGAACATTTTTTCCACTTTACGAAGCAGCTGATCTGATGTAGATGTAGAAGCTTCTTCCTTTATCACAACTTTCTTCTCTACTTTCAATCTAGCTCTCTTGTCATTCAAATTTGCCTCAACACTCACTGCAATTTTCTGCATATCTTCTAAGGTGGGCAGATCTCTGTCTCGTAATGAATAGGCCATCTTCGGATCAAAACCATTCGGGAATTTTAACAAAGCTGACTTCTTAGAAGGCCTCAAATCATCAGGAATTGCATTATAAACCACATTAAATCTGATAATATAGTCTTGGACGGACTCACCGGCATTACGCTTGATCTTGGTATATTCAGAAGTGATTTGAAGTGGATATTTCTTTATTTCCCACCGATCTAGAAACTGTCTCTGAAGCTCTTCTAATGTATTAGTACTTCTAGGCTGCAAAGCTCTGAACCACTTGCATACCTCACCTCCAAAAGTTTGCACAAACAATCTCATGGTGACATTCTCTTCATCAATTTCATGGAGATCAAAGAAGTCTGTCATTCTATCAATATGCTGCTGAGCGGGCACACTTTGAGGAGTACCATCAAACAAAGGGATCTTACTCTGATAATCAGCGGGCATGGGATCCAAGTTTTGGGGCAAGACAAGAGGTGCGAATCTAGCAGCCATTACTCTTGGTGGATTTATAATCTGTCTTGGAGAAACGGGTGGAGTAGGAGCAGTAGATGTACGAGGTGTATGTGGTGGAGATGGAGGAGGAACTACTGTAGATTGCTGATCAGATATAGATGGTTGCACGGGAATGGTAGGAATGAAAGAAGGCTCAGCGTGAACTTGTGAATCAGAAGTAACTGCTGATGGACCAAGAGTTTCAGAAGCAAATTCGATAAACTCAGGAATATTCGTTGCCACAATAGAGTTTTGAATGTTCAAGATGTAACTATCAATGGATCTATTAGCTTGTTCAATCTCAAGATACTTGATAAACTCGGGATTTATGACAGTAGAACCAGTAGCACTTTCAGATTTAGTTTCAAACAACGACAACTCGAATTGATCATCAAACTCAATATCTTCAAGGAATTCAAATACAGTAGGGCATGAATGAGATTTAAACAAAGGGATCACGGGACTTTCTCGACGGAGGATTCTTGAAATCAGATTGGGGTTCTCATACACTGGAGGTGGATCAGGATCGGGATTAGCTCTAGTATGTCTTCTGGAAGCCAGTGTGTTGATCTATTCAAAAATCAAAGGACAAAACCGATCTATTTCAGCCTATCAAATTCTAGACTCAATCACCCAAAAGTCCAGAATGATCTGATATACTGGGGTAATTCACAAGTCAAATGTCACGTTCACAAGCTAGACCGGAGATTGACTGAAGCAACGTTTATCTACTTCCGCTAATGCAAAGCAAAAGCATTTCGAAGGCTACCTGGCATAACTTCAGGCTCCGTCTGTAGCTTATGAAACAAATAACACCAACAAGAAAACCATTTTTTCCCAGTGGAGTCACCACTATGTTAGTTCCCAAATCTACCTTAGGCTGAAAGAAGGCGGGATTCAGGGTAACACCAAACCACACTCAGTCCCGGGCTGGCTAGCCCCTGCAGGCAGAGGGATTCTCACGGAGTATATGAATAAAGGAGTTTGATTTTTATTTGTAGGGTTTTTGCTGGAAAATGAGAAAGGAAATTTTTGGGCTTGGGGATGAGGCCAAATTCTTGCAGAGTTCAAGTTGGGGTAGGGAAGGAAATGACTTTGATGTCTTAGATTCAATGAATGGATGGAAAATACTGCTGAGGAGCTGAAGAGGGAAAGAGGGTGCAAGGATCCTCTTCAAACTGACGAAAACATATAAAACTAAACAAAAGTTTAAGGCAGAGCACCAGCAAACTAATGAATTCTACCTTAGTTACTCATTTGTTTAATTTCAGAAGCAAAGAGAAGGGAAATGGCATACATAAACATTAATGAAACTTACAGATACATGGATAAAAACATCATCAAAACTCAGAGCCACAAGGATCCCAAAAAGTGCTGCAAAACTCTGGTCTTTCCTTTGCCAAAAATCTGAAATGAATATACAATGAGGTGCCAAACTATTCCCAAGAGTCCAACCATGAAAATGTCTCAGAAAATACAATATATAGACAAGTATAACCCCCTCCCATGCCTCTAGGGGTCGAGCTCATCCTTCTAGGAGCTGTTTCAACCAATTCTAAAAAAGGAACTGAAATCTAGGCAATCAAACAACTTGCCTCTATATGGAAGGAAACTGATTCATTCATTTAATTTTCACTTTTTAGTGAATGAATCCTCTAGAACAAGTAAATATGTGCCAAAATTAAATCATAGTCACCAAATTACATCAAGTTAGATCAAGAATTACATCAAAAAGTGAAACTAGTCAAAACTGGACGAAATTCTGAGCTGAAGGGTGAAAAATAGGCAAAGTCCTCTATGCGCCGCGCCCAAAAACTCAATGTGTCGCGCCACTTTGAGCCTATTTTTGAGGCACTTCCTGAAGTCCAAATTGATCTCATGATAGCTCGTTGGAAAGCCCTACCTGTCTACTATCCAACCCAAGTGGAAGTTTTCAATTTGGAGTCAAATTTTCCCTCCAAAACTTCAATCTCCCAAAACTGATTCCTGTGTGTGCAAAAGGTGGCAGAAAGTCCATTTTCAAGTTGTTTGTGACCCTTTAAACCACCCAGAACTTGATAAAATCCTTAGGCCATTCCTTAGCATGCATAAATTTTCATAAAAAAATCCAAAAATGTAAATTTTTCCTCCAGAAGATCTCTCAAACGTAAACGCGCGCAAGGTGGCGCGACGCGTCGGGCAGGAAAATCTGTTTTGTGACCAAAAAAACAAAATTGAAAAAATTTTCTCCAAATTCCTTGAAATTTGGAGTGAAGGTCCCCCATAAAGTATCATGCTCAGCTAAAGAAGCTTCGGCCAATATTTGGAGTGGATTAGGCCTTTTGCGCCTCCTTAGTGCCCTTCTCAGCCTTGCTTTCAGGATCTTCATTTTCGCGTTGCAAACATGTGTGCGAGCCCAATAGTGGTTCTTCATGTGTCGGAGCATGTTCTTCTCTTTGTTTTATTTCTCTAAGAGCTTCTCCAAATGAATTTTTACCCATTCGAGCCAAGTCTCTCGATCGGCCTCAATCTCTTGCTCGATAGGTGTCATCTCGGATGGGCTTCTTCGGGCAGCTTGCCGGTTTTCACGAATGTTCTACAATTCAATAAGTGTCTGCTGATCCTTTAACTGCTTATTCTGCTACTCCAGATAGTTAATGATCCATTTTTCTCTCTGCAACTTCTCGGTCAATGTGTTGATCTCAGTTTTCTGCTCCTGAATGATTTCTCTCAGTTTTGAGTTTGGAGAACTCACGTCCACATCAATCAATGTAAAATCAACATCCTGACCTCCTGAAGGGCCTCCCTCCTGCATAGGCCTCTTGCCTCTGTCCTGTCCCTGTACCTGTGCTGATGTCGAAGGCGAGACCCCTTCCACCCCAAGTGGAGATAGTACTCGCGCTGCTGATGAAGGTAACGAGACCCCTTCCACCCCGGGTGGAGATAGTACTCGTTGTGTTGCTGTAGATAAGGCTTTGGTGCCTCTCTGATAGGTAACACATACTGGAACACTGATAGGCTCTGTCTCAGGACCCTCAAATTGATGTGAAGGCTCACCCGCACCATGAATAATCTCTGAAGGAGGCTGAGGGGCTGTAAAGAAGTCACGGGAAATGAACTCTTCCCAGGCAATGCCCTGCAATCCAAGATGATGTACCAAAATCATCTTGATGAGCGCATAATGATAAATTTTGTTATGCTACTGCTCTGAAGTCTTCTTCTGCACAAGAGTAGTCATCTTCTCTATGTTTCGGCACATGAAGTATGGAATGCTCATCATCCTTACTCTCGTGAAATGCATCAAAATTCTGATGTGGTATGCATAAAGGCGTGAGAACTGGCCCTCATAGCTGAAGTATCTGATGATGAGTTTCATTAATGGCGCATAGGAATCCTTCAAGAATCTGAAAGGAAACACCCTGTTGAGCTGCCTCATATAGCCAGGCCGGATGTATGGCTCATAATATGCTCTATCCAGCTGTTGTCTCTTGTTCCACTCTTCACCAATGTTTGGTATCCCGGTTGCCTGAGAAATGGTTTCTGGTGTCAAGGTGAAGTTCACTCCAGCAATGTTTACATGACCATCATGAAAATGTAGGACAAATAAGAAAACCAACTCCTGATGATGATGAATCTGAGCAATCATATCACAATACTGAAAGCATGACTGTTGCTGAAAGCATGCCATTGCAAGCGGGTAGGCCTGTAATTGAGTCAAGGAAGTGGGCTCTTCTTTGACGTGCTTGCCACTTTTATGAGGTCTTCTCGGTACATTAAGCTCTGTGGTTGAGTCACTGTGTTGCTCATATTCTTGCTCATATGATGAATTTGTCTCTGTCATGGTGCTGCAATGTGTATAACAAGTATATGTTTGATTGGTTTGAAAATGAGAAATAGGTGTCTTTGCTTCAATGCCAAATATGCCAAAGGGAAATGAAGAGCTGTGGTAAGTATGAATAGTGGGAATAGTGGGGGTTTGTCAAGTGAAATTTACAGTGTGCTAACAGTCACTTGGCAGTTGGGAATTAGGGATTTTGGAAATTTATAAGTGATGTGGAAAAAGGGACAAGGATAGGAAAGGAAATGATTTGGAATAGTGGAATGGGAATAAAATGATATGAGTAGCTTAGGATATAAGGGAATAGGGGAAGGATATTGACAATTGTGATAGGATTATGAAGGGGTAAGGGATCACAATTGGGAAATGGAAACTTGGCACCAAAATTACGCTTTCAAAACTTTAATTTCAAACCCTTGAAGCAGTTTCTAATCAAATGATAGGGTTTATCACTTCACCAATCAAAATCTTGAATTCCTCCTTCCAAATAACACCCAACACGAGTAAAATCAAATAGCAAGGGCGCACAACTTACTTGGATCAAAAGAGTTGAATCGTTTTGAAAAAATTGGGAAGTAGTGATGAAATTTGGGCTTGGAGGCCCTGTGCGCCGCGCCTCCTAGATGCGCCGCGACAGTGCAATTTTTCACAGTGAGTTTTGGCCCAATGCGCCGCGCCTTCTCCCAATGCGCCGCGCGCACTCCAAACACACAATCGGTCTTCAAAAAACACAGTTTCGCCTTCCACGATTTTATTTTGAGTGTTTTCACAACTTCTTGTTTGCAAATGACATTTGAATGGTGAAAATATCTCTTATAGTCATGGCTTTGATTTTTTCTTCTTACAAACCCATTTTGTAATGTTTTGAAATTGGCACTTTTTTACATTTTTAATGTAAACTCTGATTCTTGTTTCCATTTGACTTTTGGCTGAAATGATGGCTCCTTTGTTGATTTTTTGCAGGGATGATTGGCATGTAATTTCGGCAAAGGAGACCAGGGCTACATCTGAAGATTTGTAGAACTTGAAAACCTTTAAAATTACATATTTATTACAGACAATAAATTTGACGATTTCTTCTTCAAAACAGAGTTTTGAAGAAGAATCGTTCTCAAGCATTATTGATGATGAAAATTTTGGAATGAAAACTTATTAGAAACATCCTCATGTGCCTTCCGAGCATTATTTGACACTTTTGAAGACGAAACCCTAGACCTAATGACTGAAAAGACTCTTTGCTAACCAAAAGACCATCCATGACTATGAATGGCTGTAAAATTGACTTTGATGAATTTTGATGAACTTTAATGAACAGACACAAACCAGTAGATATATGACATGAGGGAAAATGAGAAACAAGACCCTTCCGTCAGACAATCTATGCTTCTAATGGAATGCAACTGATTGGATGAATGAGACACCTACAATGAAATGCAACAAAGAGTTTTTGATCCCTGACGGAGGTATAACCAGACCGACTCTAACAGATGGTTGACTTATTAAGGGTTCTACAATACTGAAAAGATATATGACTGAAAGCCTCAGATCTGGTTTAGAGACTGACCATATTTTGAAAATTAGTATTCTTAGATATATACGCAGGTAGGTGTGAAGGAAAGTGCGTATACACGCAGGCTCAATAAAGAAAAGTAGCATATGCATTTTAAGATAATGAATGATCAGGGTTGAGATTGTTTCTACATGCTGATTCTGAAATTTGGGTTTATTACTATGTTTTGATTGAAGTTTGGGTTAAGTATATTATTGATGATATTTATGATGAGTTATGTTGAAGTTGTGGGATCCAGTGTGAAAATTGATGAAACATGGTCTGTAGTGGTTCTGAGGGTTGAAGCCTTCAGTGTGGAAGTAGAAGCTTCCTACCAATATAAGCTAGTGTTCTAATCAGGGGGTTGGAGCTCCCTTCCAGTAGTGGATGGTAAACGAGATCAGGGGGTTGTAGCTCCCTTCCGGTATTAGCTGGAGAGAGAGAGAAGGTTGTAGCCTTCTGCAGGTAGATACCTACGTACTGATATGTTTCTGCATCATTACAATATTGTAATCATTTTTCCATATAATAAATATTGAAGACAAAGACGACAAAAATGGTGGTTTTCTCCCAAATAGGGTTTCCACCTTCAATATTGGTGTTCATGGGTAATGCCCTTGTGTGATGATTTATTCTACTATTACTGCACATATTTACTGCTTAACTATCTGATGCATAACTGATAAGCTAAGTTAAAGATTATTTCTGAAATTTTATCTAACAATAAATTTATCTCAGTATACACAAGTTTCAGTTGTTAGATCCGCATATATACACTAGTTCGGTTCACTAAAGTCGTGTATAGAAATTAGTAAAGAAAAAGTAAAATTTCACAGTGAATTATAAATACTGATTCACACCTCCCCCCCTCTCAGTATTTTTACCAAAAATTGGTATCAGAGCAGGTCCTTCTAAAGAAGCTTAATCTCAAGAAGGAAGATCAACTAAGATGAGAAATCAAGATGGGACAACATCTATCAGGCCTCCTCTCTTCAACATAAACAATTTAATATTTTGGAAAACAAGGAAAAGATCCTATCTTTATTCTCTTGGAGCAGATGTATGGGCTATAGTTGAAGGAGGTTATCAATATCCAACTTTAGTTCCAACAGATCTAGCAACAAGAAAGAACTATGAAACCAATGCAAAGGCAGTCAATGCATTATTCAGAATGCATAATGAGGAAAGCATTGCTAGTTTTTTTTTTACGTCTAGATGATATTGTAAATCGTATGAGAAATTTGGGTGAAACCATAACTGACACTACTCTAGTAGAAATTTTTTTGAGATCTCTAACGCCCAAATTCAAGTCAAAAGTGTTTGTTATTGAAGAGAAGCAAGATCTACAAACACTTAATATAGTTCAACTTCATGGGATTTTGACTGCATGTGAAATGAGGAAAGGAGGTCCATCTGAAGTCAAAGAAGTTGTCTTTAGAGCTGCTACAAAAGGAAAGGAAGTAGAAGAACAAGAAGGATCAGGGTATGTTTCAGAAGAAGATGAGATAAATTTTGTAAAGAAGCTACAACTTGGCATTGGAAGGTTTAGAGGTATGCTTCCTTTTAAATGTTTTGATCGTGGAAGAGTTGGTCATTATGCTGCTAAATTTCCCCATAAAGATAATCATGAAAAGGGAAAGGAAGTGGAAAAAGGAAATAAGAAACGGTTTATCAATAGAAAAATCTATTATGCTCATGAAGATAGTGACGGTCTATCAAATAGTGAATAAGGAGAATTTGATCAAGATATTAGACTACTTATGGCTTTCGAAAAACACTCTAGTGAGGGTAAAGATACTTTTATGGATGCATTAGAAGAAAATGGTTTTCTTGAAGAAATAAATCATCTCAAAATATGTTTGGAAGAAAAAAAAATTTCCATAGATACTTTAAAGAATCAGCTTATAGAAAAGGAGAAGCACAATGAGAAATTAGAATGTGAAATAATAAGTCTAAGAAAGGAAATTGAGAAATTGAAAACTTTGAACCTTAGATTTGCTAAAGGATCTAAAACCTTACATGAAATTATCAAGGTACAACACTCTCCTCTTGTAAAGACAATTCTTGGATATATCAGAGAATCCTCTCAGTCTTCAACAACAAGCTATCTAAATGCAGCTAAAGCTAGCCAACAAAATTTTGTCGCTCAACAAAAGAACAAAGATACCAACCAGGTAAAGCATGAACACTTCAATTCAAGGAAGAACAATAACATAAATATGAATAAGAAGGTAAACATAAATAGAAGGTTTCATGATCACATAAATTTCTTCTTTAATCGACAATGTTTCTCATGTCATAATTTTGGTCATAAAGCTGCTAAATGTGTTGCATACAAAACCATCATGACTAGAGAAGCAAGAAAGAAACAAAATGAGACTGGAATAAAGAAGAATACTTATAACAAATTTTCTCCTCTTCAAAATGAAATTGAAGATTCTTATTGCAATAACTTTGGTCATGAATAATCTGAATGCAGGAGCAAACTTCAGCCAAAAGCACATATACCTTCAAATTCCAAGGGATGGAGAAAGAAGGACTTACAGGTTGAACGTTGTGGCATAGCTTTATTTGCAGAAGGGGAAGAAAATCAATGGTATATTGATAGAGGATTCTAAAAACACATGACAGTCGGATAGAAGTAAAATCCTTTCATGCAATGCTCTGGAGAAGGAAAATAATGTTACCTTTGGAACTGACTCTCCTGCTGTCATTAAAGGAAAAGGTTATGTTTCTCTAAAATAAAAGGTGAAAGCTAACAATGTTATGTATGTGGATGGATTAAAGCATAACCTGTTGAGTATGAGTCAAATATGTGATCAAGGAAATGAAGTTGTCTTTAGTTCAAAAGAATGTGTAGTACGTGAACTTGACACAGGAAAAATGGTAATAAAAGGAACTAGAACACCAAGCAATCTGTATGTATTGAAAGGAGGCTAATATCAATGCTACTTAGGTAAATATTTAGATAATTGGTTATGGCACAAAATGTTGGGACATTTGAGCTTCTCTCAAATAAGAAAATATAACAGACTCAAAGTTGTTCGTGATCTTCCCAGCATCACTCTGCCTGGAAGTACCATATGAAAATCATGCCAATTCGGTGAGAAAACCTAGGTGAAATTCAATGCCAAAGAAGGATCAACAAGTAAGCCTCTTGAAATTATACATACTAATTTATGTGGACCTGTAGGGAAAAAGTCACCTTGTGGAGAACAATACTATATTCTATTTATTGATGACTTCTCTAGAATGTGTTGGATTGGTTTACTAAAACATAAAGATGAAGCATTTGAAAAATTTAAGATCTTCAAACATCTGGTTGAAAATGAATTAGATCTAAAAATCAAATGTCTTAGATCTGACCGAGGAGGAGAATATATATCAGATGAATTCTTTTATTTCTATGAATATCATGGCATAAAAGACAATTTTCTGTAGCTAGAACCCCACAACAAAATGGCGTGGCAGAAAGAATGAATAGAATAGTTCAACAGATGGCTCGTGCTATGCTTGATGAATCTGGAACTCCCGACACCTTTTGGGAAGAAGCATCACATACCACAGTAAATATTCTTAACAAGGCTCATGTTCATGTGTGTTGGGCTAGAATTTTAATCTACAGATAAATTTCGCTTCCCTAGACAGGTGCTATTCTAGAAAAACAGGTGAAAGACTATACTACTATTTCTCCTAACTCAGAATAGATATACAGAGAGGATTGGAGGCTTACTTTTTCAGTTGCTTCCAAATGGCTCCTTCTGTCGCTTCTGTTACAGCTTCAAATTCAAGCGGTTTGTGAGCTGAATGATTCCTGGAAGAAAGAACACTGAAACAACAGAAGATGCAATAATATAGATATCTATTCAAGGTAGTTAGCTAAATCAGTAAAGCATAAACTACATTCATCAACCAAGATCTTACAATATGGAACATCTAAGTGAATACAAATGCATGTAGCAAAAAATAAGTACTCTTTATTGATGATAGAAGGAGAGTTTACAACCTAGTGACTGATTTGAAGTGACCTTCTAGCAACTTTCCCAAGCCTCATCACTGTATAAATCTCTCCAGCAGTAGCTTGACAAATATAGCTCTCAATTGAAAATCCTCCAACATTTCTCTGCTCAATTTCTTCCTTTCAAACACTTAGATCTGTGTTCAATTTATAGATGAACTATAGGTTGTTTTGCAATCAATAAATTTCCAAAAATAGGAAAGACATGTTTCCATTCATGTATATGTCAAATGGACACTTGGATCCAAAGCTTGACACATGTGAACTCTTCTAGAAGGCACTGGCCAAGTGGAGATTCTGGAACAATGAGAATTTCGCTCCCAATGTGACCAACACACCTGTGAATGTCGTGAAGTGGTTTGCAGAGCAGCCTTGCATGGGGCTATCTGCATATGCAACGCACTTAGGCCCCTTAGAGCCTGTGTTGGTATATGCTAAATAATAAGCTTCAAACCGTGGAAACCTTTGCTTGATGAAAGTATTGCTTGATTTTTCTTCTTTCTTGTCTTAGGGAATATAGAAACTGAAATGATGGGGAATGATAGACCCTTGATCATTGGTCTTAGAGATGATGCCCAGTTAACAAGGTCATTTGGAATGGTGCCCAAATTGACCTATAACAATTGCCCTTTAAATTATGAGATCCAAATAATAATAACATTTGATTGAGATGCTTTACACTGTGATGAGCATGGAAACAAAGCAGAATGGTCACCTGCATCAATATTACAATACATTACATCATGATATATCCTATATTGTTCATAATTGCTGAGGGTAGGCATTCCCATGTTCAACACATAAAACAATCTAATAACATGTACATAATTCCGAAAGTCGTCTACATTGGAATGTTGCCTAGATGCAGACATGCCTACAGATATAGGCCCATGTTTGGATTGACAATCTATATGTAAGGTCACCGTATAGATGATGTGTACAACAATCCTAAAATCACAGCCCAGATTGCTGAAACTAGATCCGGGGTCTTCTTATCTCATTCACTCGTCATTCGGGTACAAGTCTAGCCATGCAAATATATGATTTGTCGTCGAACATGGAAAGACATTGTTTGATTACCAACCAATAATGCATGTTGTTAAAAAATGCGAGAGAACCACCATTAATGTCAATGGCACTCAAGGTACTGGAGTACATTTCTTAAGGTGTGAATAGATGATTTGATGTCGAACGCCAAAAAAAATATTTCAGTCAAAATTCCGAAAGCGTGGATCTTGTCGATGCTGTAACAAGCCTCATGGTACTAGAATCTGATGTTTCTATGTGAACATCCTGGATATTGATTTTTCGTCGACAGGAAATCACCTTATTGCAAAACTGGAGTTACTGATTTCAGAGACAAGGGTATGACCTAATATAGCAATTTTCAGGGATGACGGTCATGAAAATGAAGGTTTACGAGTATTGCAGGTGGATGAGTTTTTAATCACTGGATGACTTCTATTGAACATATTGGCGACACTATGATGAGTTGGCAGCATTGACCCAAAACTTAAGTGAAGGTATGATGAACCATAGGTGTGAATGAACCATCAAGATGATTTTCCAACCCAAACAGTCAGGGACATGGAGTGAAAGAAGTGTCATGTTCAAGAGTGACTTGCTACCAAAAAGAAACTTTGCTTACTTTTCCCAAATTTTCCCCGGTCATTTATCGACCAATACCTTTTTTTTTTTAACAAGCTTGAGGAGGATAACATTTGCTTGATCTATAATTCAACCCTTCGGGCGAATAAAGTATCAATATTTAATAATTTAACGAGTCTAGCGATGAATGAAACTCGATTCTTGCCATGATTGACAAGCCCGTCACTATTTTATGTTTTAACTAGCTTAACGACAGTGATAGCCCGATCCTTTTTCATATTTAGAAAGTCTGAAAAAGAGGACGAAAGAGAACTCCAAAAGTACTTTTTTGTAAATTTGTCACTCAGATCCGAAAAAGTGTAAAATAATATCTAAGAGAACCTCTTTGGTCATGTTTAACCAAGGTATTCTTTTTTTGTAAATAATCCATCTCAGTCTGGAAAAGGGTTAAACTTATACTGAGTAGATATCGATTCATTTACTTTAATGAGCTCGAAAAGACAAGTGCTCGACAATCTTTTCACATTATCGGAGTCTGAAAATAACTGAAAGAAGACTCCAGGGGTTCCTTTTTCATGTTATAGAAGCTCGAAAAAGAGATAAAAGTGCGCTTCAAATCCTTTTTCATTTTTAACAAAGCTCGATAAATAAGGAGAAAAAGTATGCTTTGTGGTCAAGTCATTCTTTGAATAGATTTGCACGACTAGTCTGTTCATCAGTTGTATTTCCTATTCATAACAACATCAAATGGATTAAAAATACCCGTTTCATGATAAAAACATAATAAAACTATAGTCATAGCAATAAATTTAGCTTGCAAACAATTAAATGACTATAAAAATTAGTTTCACTGTTCATTTTTACCATTTCATAGTTACCATTTGCATTTTAGAGCTCTGAACCTGATTTTTCCCCCAAACTTCAGTGGTCGATTACGTGCAATTGGTAAGAATGTTTTGAATACCCCCTGCAAAAGCACATGTTGAATGCCCCCTGCAAGAGAAGATGCCCCTCAAGCTTCATTTCATTCACCTAAGTAGAATATTAGTTACTGATAGCTAGATGGAATGAAATTTCATTATAGGGGAGGATTTGTTTCATTTTTTAACGAGCTTGACATAGGAAAAGAACTATGCTCATGACCTGTTTCATTTTTTAGCGAGGTTGAAACAGTAAAAGAACTATCCTCAAAGGCACTTGTTTCATTTTTTAACGAGGTTGACACAAGAAAAAATAACTATCCTCATAGGTACTTGTTTCATTTTTAAAACGAGGTTGACACAAGAAAAAAGAACTGTCCTCATAACCTGTTTTATTTTTTAATGAGGTTGACACAGGAAAAGAACCATCCTCATAATCCAGTTGGACTAGTGAGTGTGTGCTGGAAAAGACGTAGTCTAACAAAGTCATCATTTAAGGATTTTGATGAGCACCACAAATGATAAGTTATAACATGTGTTGACGGGTCTTCTCCATGGTTTTCATTGAATTTTGGAATTTTCGAGGGTAATTTCTGTGAAATCACCGGCCACAAAGGAGAAAAACTGATGGTACTAGCTTGATATTGCATTGAATATGTGAATAAAGGATCAATCCGTTCAGTACTCATAAAGGAGGAACCAGATAGGACTCCAAATGATGACATGGGTGAATTCAATTGAAAAAACATTGAAGATGAAGCAATAGTAGATGTTGTCACAACTGAAATAGATGGTTCAGTCTGGGATGTTATCTCAACCATGGTCAAATGACCCAATTTCTACCCTATAGAATCTACGGGAACTCGAAGTGAAACATGATCAACAAAAGAAGAGGAAGGTGATTGAGGAAAAGACTCATACAGGTAAAGCTCCTACTAGAAATGAGTTGGAGTTAAAGGTGTCTCGTCTTGTATATTTCTTCAATCAAAATCAAAACAGGTGGAAGAAATTCACCGTAAGGCCCAAAGTATATTTCAAGTGGTTGACTGTGTGATATAGGAGTTTTAGTGGCTATAGAAATTTGTGGGATGACCAAGGTAGGAACAACTTCCGGTTGTTCGAGTTCAGGATTCAGATGTTCTGGAAAAGAAGAGACAAGATTTGGATCAATTTGTGATTGAACAATGTCAGGTCCAGGAGGTATGGTCTCAGCGATTGAATGGATCGTGACCATGGGTAGCTGTGAAGACTTCGTTTCGACAACATTAAACGAACCAGGATGTGTGGAAACAATTTGAGCTAGCTCTGGTTTAAAATATGATGTTTCACCAGAGGTACGAATTGTACTTGATTTGGAAAATCGTGATCGCCTTCGCCTACCAGAAGTAACTTCCAGTGGTAAAGTTGGTTTTGAAATCCAATCTACGTGAATGACGGGGGATAAGAATTTGTTCTTCCCTGATTACTGATTTATTTTAACCAAAAACAAATAAACAAAAAGAGGGTAATACTAGGAAAATGGTTTACCAAGAAACTGTGAACTGTAGAATACCTCCTGGTGAACCAAGAAGTACGGGAAGGTAATCTCCTCGAATGATTTGTTCGGTGTATCACAATTTCAAGGTGGCCGACTTGGTTCACTACGGATGGATAGCACCTAAAATTTGTCCTCCCAAATATACCCGAAGGTACATGGAGGCCCATGTCCGTATTAGCGTTGTCTGATGCGAAACCGCACAATGAGAGCACCCCTTTATAATTATCGTACTGTAATACTGCCCGATATACCCGAGAGTACGTGGAAGAGATACGATATAATTATGTACGTGGAGTGAGGTATCACACTCGGAATGTATCGCAGACAAGTTAATGACATCTGCTATGTTTTACGACGTCGTAACACGTCTCTAGCCTAGACCTTCTAAATGTTATCGTTATGGTTCCAATGCATTGTTAAGTAAATTGAGATTTATTTTATGTTGATCTTGCTTAACAATTTTCCTTTCAGGTTCACCACGATGATGTATATGAAATTCCTAAAATGCAACTAAGAATGATAAACAACATTTCACTTTCAGCTTTTTCAATGAAGAACCTAGCTACTAAGGGAAGAGAGAAAATAGTTCATGAGCAAACAAATAAATGAACAAAAACAAAATCAATGAATCATAAGCTAAATGCAGATTTCCTAATTTTCCTTTTGCAAAACACACAAAATCCTACATGCAAATTTGTTGGGCTAGAATTGTAATCTACGGATAAATTACGCTTCCCTAGATAGCTGCTAGTCTAGAACAATAGGTGAAAGACTATACTACTATTTCTCCTAACTCAGAACATATATACAAAGAGGATTGGAGGCTTAATTGTTCAGTTGCTTCCAAATGGCTCCTTCTGTCACTTCTATTGCAGCTTCAAATTCAAGCGGTTTGTGAGCTGAATGCTTCCTGCAAGAAAGAACACTAAAACAACATAAGATGCAATAATATAGATATATATTCAATCTAGTTAGCTAAATCAGTAAAGCATAAAATACATTCATCAACCAAGATCTTACAATATGGAACATCTAAGTGAATACAGATGCATGTAGGGAAAAATAAGAAGTACTCTTTATTGATGATAGAAGGAGAGGTTACAACCTAGTGACTGATTTGAAGTGACCTTCCAGCAACGTTCCCAAGTCTCATCACAGTATAAATTTGTCCAGTAGTAGCTTCACAAATCTAGCTCTCAATTGAAAATCCTCCAGCATTTCTCTACTCAAATTCTTCCTTTTCAAACACTTAGATCTGTGTTCAATTTATAGATGAACTGTAGGTTGTTTTGCAATCAACAACTTTACAAAAATAGGCAAGACATGTTTCCATTCATGTAGATGTCAAATGGACACTTGGATCCGAAGCTTGACACATGTAAACTCTTCTAGAAGGCACTGGCCAAGTGGAGATTCCAGAACAATAAGAATTTAGCTCCCAATGTGACCAACGCACCTGTGAATGTCAGGAAGTGCTTTGCAGAGAAGCCTTGCATGGGGCTACCTGCATATGTAATGCACTTAGGCCCCTTAGGGCCTGTGTTGGTGAGCTCTCATATGCTAAATAATAAGCTTCAAACCATGGAAACCTTTGCTTGATGAAAGTCTTATTTGATTTTTCTTGTTTCTTGTCTTAGGGCATATAGAAACTAAAATGCTGGGGAATGATAGACCCTTGATCATTGGTCCTGGAGATGATGCCCAGTTAACCAGGTCATTGGGAATGGTGCCCAAATTGACCTATAACAATGTGAACAGTGATAAAACTCCTTATGAGCTCTGGTATGGTAATCTTCCCACTGTAAAGAATTTTAGAGTTTTTGGAAGAAAATGTTTTATCAAGAACAATGATGAAAAAATTGGTAAGTTTGAGCCTAGAGTAGATGAAGGAGTATTTCTTGGTTACTCCTCTAGAAGTAAAGCATATAAATGTTAAAATAAAAGACTTCAGAAGATTGTTGAATGTATTGATGTTGTAATTGATGAGTCTCTCACAACTCCTAAAAGGGAAATAACAACAAAAAAATGAAGATGATGATGATGTATGTTTTCCCTCATCAAATAGAAACAATATAGAAGGGGAACCCAATGAAGCACCAAAAGAAGATATATCTGAAAAATGTCCATCCAGGTATGTTCAAAAGAATCATCCAGAATCCCAAATTCTGGGAGAAAAGGGATCAGGTGTCCAAACAAGAAGAACTCTTGTAAGATCCCCTAGCTATTTGGCATTTTTATCCATTATTTAACCACAGAATGTAAATCAAGTTAGTAAAGATGAATGTTGGATTCAAGCCATGAATGAAGAACTTGATCAGATTGAAAAGAATAATACATGGGAATTGGTTCCAAGACCTCATGATTAAAATGTTATTGGAACAAAATGGATATTCAAAAACAAGTTAAATGAAAATGGAGATGCTATTAGAAACAAAGCTAGATTTGTTTGTAAAGGGTATGCTCAACAAGAAGGTATATACATGAAGAAAAATTTTCTCCTGTAGCCAAACTTGAAGCCATAAGAATGTTTCTTGGTTTTTCAAGTTTTCAACAATTCAAAGTTTATCAAATGGATGTAAAATCTTCTTTCCTCAATGGTGATCTAGAAGAAGAAGTTTATATAGAACAACCATAAGGATTCATTCTGGAAAATGATGAAGAAATTGTTTGTAAACTCAAAAAGGCTTTATATGGTCTCAAACAGGCTCCTTGGGAATGGTACTATCATCTAGAAAAATATCTTCAACAACAAGGTTTCACAAATGGATCTGCTGACAGTAACTTATACACAAAAATTGAAAATGATAAACTATTGATTATTGTTGTGTATGTTGATGACATCATTTTTGGAAGTAATGAAGAGTCCATTAGTTCAAAATTTTCTTTTGTTATGTAGCAAGAATTTGAAATGTCATTACTTGGGTAACTAACATATTTTCTTGGCTTACAAGTGCAACAAGCAACAAATGGCATATTTCTATCACAAGAAAAATATATTAAGAAAATTTTGAAGAAGTATGGGATGGAAGATTGCAAACCTGTGAGTACTCCAATGGTAACTGGATGTAACCTCAGTTCTTATGATGATTCTCCCATGGTGAATCAACCAGAGTATAGATCCATGATTGAAAGTCTGCTTTATCTAACCGAGACAAGACCATACATTATGCATGCAGTTGGGATTGTTGGACGATTCCAAGCTAATCCAAAAGACTCTCATCTTCAGGCTGTAAAAAGAATATTCAAATATCTACAAGGTACTCAAGACTTTGGTCTATGGTATCCAAAAAATGTTGATCTTACTCTTCATGCTTACACAGATGCGGATTAGGCTGGAAATGTTAATGATAAAAAAAGAACTAGTGGTGGTGCATTCTATATGGGGCCCCGATTAGTATCTTGGTTCAGAAAGAAATAAAGTTCTATTGCCTTATCTACAACAAAAGCAGAATATGTGGCTACCGCATCATGTTGCACACAAATTCTTTGGATGATGCAGACATTACAAGATATTCAAATCAAATTTTCACCTCCCATCTCCATTCTATGTGATAATACAAGTGACATTAGTATGTCTAAAAATCATGTTATGCATTCCAAGACCAATCACATTCCCATCAAGTATCACTTCCTACGTGAACAAGTGCTTGAACAAAAGGTTAAATTGGAGTATGTTCCCTCCAAGGAAAAAGTTGGAGATATATTTACTAAACCTCTTCCCAGGGAAGCATTCAAATATCTTAGATAGAAGTTGGGAGTTGTCTCTGCCTCTCTGATCAAATTTGCTTAATTTCAGAAGATTACATTCGGTACGCTGGTTTCATAAATGCGAATCGTGTATATACGCGAATTTATGTGCATAAAACCGTGTATGGTTTTTGCTAACATAAATTCTCTGGGTCAAATTTCAGAACATTTGGTGGTGTTGTTGGGTAATCTTTGTTGTTGTTCCAATATTCATCTTACTGTGCCTTTCTTTGATATTTATCCCCTTGATGAAGATGCTTTGATGAATTGGTTTTTGAAGGTGTCCAATATGCACAAGCTTAGGGGGAGCACCTTCCTTATTGGAAAGGATGCATTGTTAGCATTCTGATTGGTTTTTGATTTATGATCTCTCTCGAGATATTTTGGTCCTGGTTATAAGAACTCATATCTATAATTTGATGAAAAGGTCATGTTGAGACCTATGATGTAAAATTGTTATATTAAGTCATGTAAGGACTTGTTCAATTTTGTAAACCCACTTGGTTGGATAGTTGAGTCAAATATGTAATTCCACTTGGTTGGATCATTGATGTAAGTATGAGTCCTTGGTGACAGGAAAGGTCATACTCGGTTGAGTTATAGAGTCATGTACTTCATTGAAAAATGCGTCTAAAGATTCAACATGAACTCAGGGGGAGCATAGTCAATACAGTGCACATCAGATCTGCAGAGCTCTTCTTTCTACAAGGAAAGAGAAACGTTGTTTCGATATTGATCCACCTTTTACCCTTGATGTCAAAGGGGGAGAGTATTTTTGTGTTTGAATAATGGTTATGATTAATGTATCTATTTGTTGTGGTGATCAAACACCATCATGGTTGCCATCAAGTCCAAAGGGGGAGATTGTTGGCAATATGATGCGATATGTTGTCCTTGATGGCAACCTACTCGATGAAGTTGTCCTTGATGGAAACCTACTTGATGCATTGACTTTTGATAGCAATATATTTGTTAAAGATGTAAAAATGATGTTTCTACAAGTCAGTGCAAATGTGACAGAGAAATGAATTCCAATAAGTGCTAGAGAAATGAAACAGGAAATTTTTCTCAATGTATACACATGTTTGATGAAGGCAACCTACTTATGGAGGCAATGTATATGATATTTGGTATACGGGCAACCTGCATATACATCCAAAATTAGTATATATGCAGTTTTTATGAAGAGAAGTCGCATATACAAGCGGGTATGAAGAATAAAAGTTGTGTATGCCTTTTGTGCTCTAAAATTATGATATCAATGGGAATTACCATGGTATTAACCCAGAGTATTGAGCGATGTGTCATCTATTTGATCCCACCCAAGACTACCATTAGCAGTTGTGTGGTTTTGGCTCATGGTATTGGTAAAGGCTAAAACTTGAAGAAGATCATAATGTATGGTGTGCATGTGTAAGGGTTGTTACTGAATACTTCTCTCTAAAGTATATCTGCATGGGATGAACTCTGTTTTATTGGTAGATTTGAATCTATGATGCACCCTTGGATACAATGATGGATCAAGATCTCTAGACCTGAAATGACTATGTACTTGATCTATTGATGAGATGATTAGATCTGTGACCTGGTGCATGTTTGATGAAGTGAAGTGAAGAAATTAGGGTAAGTCTATAGATCTGAAACATTCTGAAAAATTAATATTTAAAGATCTATACGCTTGTTTTTCTCAGTAAAAGCGCGTATATACACGGATTTTTCTTAGGAAAAGTGTGTATGGAAGTCAGGGTTTTCTAAAGCTTATTGCAAAGGTTATCTATTTATTACTGTTGTATTTCTGCTATATGTCAATGAAGTGTTCATGTAGATTTTGGTTTCTTGAATACTATATATGCTGCTAAGTTGAATATGTGCAAATCTGATCAATGAGTGAGTAAATTTGTTTAATGATGACTGACTGATTAAGGGTTCTACAATACTGAAAAGATATTTGACTGAAAGCCTTAGATCTGGTTTTGAGACTGACCATATTCTGAAAATCAATATTCTTAGATATATATCCAGGTTGGTGTGAAGGAAAGTGCTTATACACGCAGGCCCAGTAAAGAAAAGTAGAATCAACTACTTTTCTACAATTTCAGGCTTAGTAAAGAAAAGTAGCTGATTGAGTATCAGGGTTGACATTGTTTCTACATGTTGATTCTGAATTGGGTTTATTACTGTGTTTTGGTTACAGTAATATCACTATTCTGATTGAAGTTTATGTTTAGTATATTATTGATGATATTTATGATGAGTTGTGTTGAAGCTATGAGATCCAGTGTGAAAATTGATGAAATGTGGTCTGTAGTGGTTTTGAGGGTTGAAGCCCTCAATGTGGAAGTAGAAGCTTCCTGCCAATAGAAGCTGGTGTTTTGATCAGGGGGTTGGAGTTCCCTTCCAGTAGTGGATGGTAAATGAGATCAGGGGGTTGTAGCTCCCTTCCAGTAGCAGCTGGAGAACGAGAGAAGGTTGCAACCTTCTGCAGGTAGATACCTGCATACTGATATGAGTCTGCATCAGTACAATATTGTAATCAATTTTCCATATAATAAATATTGAAGACAGAGACGGCAACATCGGTGGTTTTCTCTCGAATTGGGTTTCGACCTTAAATCTTAGTGTTCATGTGTGATGCTCTTGTGTGATGA
Organism: Pinus albicaulis; assembly: GCA_034641835.2. NCBI lineage: Eukaryota > Viridiplantae > Streptophyta > Pinopsida > Pinales > Pinaceae > Pinus > Pinus albicaulis. Next base: position 74,353 of record JAXQQM020091848.1, on the reverse strand, counting down.
TTTATTATGCTATTACTTCTCATATTTACTACTTAACTATCTGATGCATAACTGATAGGCTGAGTTAAAGATTGTTTCTGAAAGTTTATCTAAAAATAAAGTTATCTCAGTATACACAAGTTTCTGTTGTTAGATCCGCGTATATACACTAGTTTGGTTCACTAAAGTCATGTATAGTAATCAGTAAAGAAAAAGTAAAAGTTTACAGTGAATTATAAATACTGATTCACCCCCCCCCCCCCTCTCAGTATTTTTCCCAACATTTTTTCCACGAGTTTCTTCTGGTGGAGAGAAAGCATGGTGCCCTTGGAGCCTTAGAGGGGTTTATCCATATTTTGTGGGGTAATGCAAGCATTGTGTACTGAAATGTCTTGAATAAACTGTTGGAAGTAGAAAGAGTGAAATCTCCACTCATTTGTGTCAAGAATTTATCGCGAGTTAGTGAATCCATAAGAGTCAAGTAGTCAAACCGCTTATTGCTACTATAATGAAAAATGCTATGAGATAATGGTGATTTGGTAGCATTTTCGACCATGTAATAAAGAAAATCTAGTTTTATTTCACTATGGATGACATTGATAAATATTTCGTAAGGTCCGACGTCGATAAATAGATGTCGTTAAAATTTTTAATATTTCAAAGCAGGAACTGAAGTCTCTCTTCCCACGTTATGTTTTCAAAGTTAAATATATGTTTATTTTGAGCTCACACTTCATTGTGTCTTATGTAGCTTGGGGTATATGAATGAATGAAATTTTTAACGTCCACGGGACTAAAAATAGTCTATGGGCCGATGATCTCTTTGATTTTCGCCTTTTGCAATTCAATTCTTTTCTTATTCAAATTGATAACGAGCTTACCTAACTTTCTAACGGTCCCCTTGCTGAAAAGACAATGCCAAGGGACAAATGATAACATATTTCCCCTGTCTCTAAAAGCATCACATTCCAAATTGAAATGTTTCTCTAATTCCACTACCCCAAAAGTGAAAAAAGTATAAGCATGTTCTTCCCAAGCTGGTGTAAGTATTTTCCACCATCCCATTTTACACCGAAGTTGATTGAAAATATCACTTTAAAAAGTTTCACCGTATCATAATATCCCACGTGGATATGGTAGTACCTTTTGGCTTTCAAAATATAATTTCAAAGCTATCTTGGTTTGGGAGAGGGTTTGTAGTTTTCATTTATGTAATCTTTGATATTATGTTTTGTGATATTTGTTATTATTATTTATATAATTTTATAAGATATACTTTTTAATAAATTATTATTAAAATGTGATTATACATTAATAAAAAAATTAATTCTAAATTATATATATTAATATTTTATTTTAAAATATATATTATATCAATATTACATGTACATATATATTTATTATAAATAACTTAAGTTGATGCAATAACATGTTTTATTTTTTAGATAATTGTTTTCTGGATCCATCACATAATGGAAAAAATTACCAACATGTTTCATCCATCTAATGTGGTTCATCATCATCATTTTAATGATAAACCACATTAAATGGTTCGGAACACATCATAATTATTTTCAATTATATAATAGATCTAGAAGACAATTATCTAAATGTTTTTACTCACTAAAGCCTCTATACAGATATCTTCTAAACCCTCTCACTTTACTTTTACCCTTCACCCAATTTTAAAACCATCATAACTAGTAAAAAATAGACTACATTCTTTCTGGTTTCACTCAAGGTACTTGTAATATTGGGTTTAAACCGAAGACCTTTCAAAGGTGGATGATAAAAAAAAACATGCATTGGATTTAACTAGAGACCTTTTTAAATACGATGATCTGAAAATGTTTAAATAATAAACAAAATTATAAACCAGAAATAAGCGGTAGTAATGTCACTCTTTTTTCTTTTTTTTGCATATACATTACATGCCATAAATACAAAACAATAACATTTCAAAAAAAATAATAATTGTGTGGCGGTAATAATATTAGATAAAACTCATAATTAAAGTTGCCCTATACCTTAAGTTCAAAATTCATTGACAAGAGCTGGACAAAATTCCACACTCCTCGATTTCTTGGCATGAAATATAGTTAGTCTTCGGGTACCCTTAATGGAAACAAGGTTGGCTAAGTAGAGTTCCATTGGGTCCAACATATTTTGACTTGAATGTCTATCTGACTTATGCCTTGGAAGAGCGGGATCGAGAGTAGAGATGCTATTAAGGGGCTTATTTTTTTTTTTTTAGCAATACCCAAAGAGGAAAGTTTTATAGAGAGATGAATGTGACTTGGAGATAAAGAATCTTTATATGGGAAAAATAATTTATGAGAGGGTATGTAGTAATAGCCTTTCTCCTTATTATTTCCCGTCAATAGGAAAATGGATTGTGGAATGCTCATTATCAAATATTTTCCATAGTCAAGGGTTTCTCCTGAATTTATTTTACACACATATGCCATAATTTTGCAAGAGGACCACTGAAAATACATTTTTATTTTAAAAGGGTAGCTTTCTATCCAAATGTAATGTGCATTAACTAGTTGTATGAATAATGACACGAAGGTGGGTAGCTTGCAAAATATTTTCTTAGATTTATGATGGCTCATTGCATCAATAAAAATTCCAATTTTGTGTAGCGATTGTCATTTTTAATTTAATCTTCATCAGAGCTTTCATAAGTCAAGCTTAACAAAATACCATTGGATTCTTAATTTCATATCTCCATAGTAATACATTGTTATTTTTAATCTTCTTTTGAACCATGACTCTCAATATTAAGATTTGAAGTGCTACTTGTTTCTTCTGCATTTTGACTTCCATTTGGAATATTTGACAAGGGACCAAATGTGGCTCTTATTGCCTCTATTGTAATTCCATTGGAAAAGATGAAATACTAGAGAGACATTGTATCTTGGTTTTTATCTCTAATATGTTCTTTAGAAGCACTTATTTCCTAATACCACTCTTAGGCTCTGGTTCAACTCGAAATGGAAGAGGAATTTTAGGAGAAGAATCAACCAAACTTGTTGCTCTAGTAAAGGAATGCAAAAAAGATTTTATGACTGAACGCAGAATGAATCTTTTTTGTTCAAATGAGAGAAGAGACTTATTGGTTTGTTGATGTAGCCTCGTGTTTTGGAATATTTTTGCATAGTTCACTTATACATTCTTGAAAATTAGTTGAATTCCATGTAAACAGGTGAATTCTCAATTTAAACCAACACCTTTCATTTGTTTAGTTTAAATTGTTGAAAAATGGTTAGAATGGATAGTTATTAGAGTTACTGAATACTCTAACACTGTGACATCACATTCAAATTCTAAAAATTCATTCTCATATATATTCAAACATGTTTACAAGGTTCACATGACAAAATCAAGTTCAACATCTTGAATCTTAGCTCCAACAAGATGAATTACAACAAAAGAGTCCACATTTTGAACTAGTTATTTTTTAGAATAACTCTATTTTTGAGTTTGAGAAAGGTTCAAATAACCATTCAACACATGATTAGATTAGTGACACCAATTTAGGAGAAAATTCACATGAATATGTAGAAGTTCAACATGCACTTCCCAAGCCCATCATTTTACCTTGGGAATAAGTCATCAACAACAATCATAGAATGAATCTTAGATGTGAAAAGGAAATGAGATCTCACATTCTAGACTAGTCCAAACCAATCTATTTTCAAAGTTTTTCTCGAGATATCTCATCTTCACTTGTTCTACATCTTCATCAAATTCTCAAACGCCAACATTTTAATTGAGTTGGCCACATGAAAGATCAATTTTTTTTATCTTCACCCTTGTGACATTGTGGAAAACACTCTCATCATTCAGATACATGTTCCAGACGCAACAATATTGTAAGAGAAAATATTCACCTTAGATGGAATCACTTATTGGAAATTGTTTTTAACCACCAAGAAGGTTTTGAGGAATCTAGGTGCAACTAGATTAGGTGATTTATCTTCCTTTTATAACTACCTGTGATGTAATTTTACTTAACTTGATTATTATTAGTGTTATTATCATCAAACATCTATCAAACAATAAATAACAATGATAAAACATGACACAATATAGTATAGGCTATCAACCAGGGCCAAAACCTCTCCTCTTGAGAGGAAAACCCATAAGAACTCTTCTCTTTTTATAAAAATTCAAATGACGAATTCCAAGACCTATGACCTTTGACCAAGACTCCTACAGGACCAAGTCAAAATTCTCCTTGAAGCACTTCCTTCTCACAAAGTCAACCCAAGTAAAACTTTCCTTATAACAACTTGAACTTCTCTTTTGACCAAGATTTCAAACCGGTAACTTTGATTCTAATTTCGGCCTACAATTTTCTTCCTCCTACAATGACAACTACTTTGCATGTGTGAGAATTTTATGGCATAATTAAAAGGATTCTCTCCTTTGCTTTGCTTGGAATTTTCTTCTCATGGTTTTGACTTGCAAGAATGATCTTTTGATGCTAGATTTTGACTTCTTTTGAGGTCTGCAAATTTTTAGTTTGGAAACCCTAGCTATAGTCCACACATGTGAGAGATATTGGGCCTAAAACAACATTCTTATCTTTTATTTCTCTCCTCCTTGGATTCCATTCTTCTTCGCTCCTTCTAGGTCTTTTTATTCCTTTAGATTGAAATTATTGTGAGTTGGATTGATTCCTTTCAAATGAGGTCGATGCATCCTTATATATAGTCTTCCTTGGAGGTCGAATAGTTGTCCATGAGGCCAACTTGTTCTTTGCATGATTGAAAGGTATTCAAGGGTCTTTGGCTCTAATTTCGACTCAAATATTTTTTTTCTTTACTATATGTAACATGCCCAAAAGGTTCTTTCATACATGAAAATGGCTCTTCTGACTCGTTGACTCAAAGACAAGCCCTAAAAGCACTCAATGGATGCTTGACCTATTCATCAAATAACCCTAAGCATGAAACCCATGCCTCAAGAATGACAATAATAATTTTATCTTTCTCTTTACATAAAATAAATACAATCATGATTATATATGTCATTATAAAGATCGAACCTAGTTACATATTTCAACACTCCCTCTTAACTAGGGATATATTCATAATCCATACATGGTATTTGGACATTCTGAAACTAAAAAATTCTCATAAGAAGAGTCAGATTGGTAATTTATCTTATCAACTTATACTAGTGTATCTCATCATACCAACCAACATTTTCACATAGAAATGCCTTTACTAACAATTCTGTATCTCACAAGATCATAACATAATGCTCGCGAGACCAATGATTGATAAACACCATCATCATTGTCTCTCAAGGCACAAGCCTCACTCGAGTGTTCAAAGGGTATGTCCTTTTAGGAAAATTCCTGTCTTGGAATAACACATTCTCAAGGAATTTCCTCTTTTACTACTCTTGCCTATTGGATCCCCTACCACATCCTCAAAGAGTATCAAAACCAATTTCATATGTTTACACAATCCTCCATTCTTTCTTCGTCGCTTGAATACAAGAACGATGTGTATATCTCTCCCTCTCAACTAGGGAGGATATACTCATTCCTATAAATGAATATAATCAATATCCCTCTTAACCAGGGACTTTCCAAAGCTCCCTCTTAGCTAGGGACTTGATTCTAATATCAACTATCTGCTCTTTGGTGGAGATCATGGTACTATTAGCTGCTAGTAAGGATCTTCCTTTTGATGTCATGAAATTCAATTTATTCATCATGGAGCCTTCATCTTCTATAAATTCTTTGTAGGGAATCAACCATATTTTCCATCACTTTCACTTCAATAAACTATAGGGTTGAACCAATAGTCATGTTATCCTTCTTTTCATCATAAAATGATCTTCAAGTCCACATCTGGATTTTCTTCATATAGATACCTCTTCCAAGTCATGTTTCTTTCAAGATCTTCAATCCATTCCCATGAGTACTAGTTGTAGGTGACATATACAAATCTCTTTCGGTAGCCCTATTTCAACTGTAGAAATATGTTGATATAATTGCAACTACTTAAGAATTTTAATATAAAATCAAGAGACACAATTCAATTCAATATGTTGATCTGTAGAATTCAATTCAAAATTTAGAACAATAATCTTAGACATGCAATAGGAAATAACACATATGCACAATAATTTTTTCGAGGGGAACCCAACTGGGACAAATACCTCAAGCTTCTTTGCCTTACTCATATGAATAAAGATGTATTACGATTTCTTGCCCACAATGAGCACATCTTGCAAGTGGGTAACCTATATCTTTTATCAATGAGAATATCTAACCCAAAATTAGTCAAAATTTTCCTCTTATTGAGCCCCTATATCCTTGTGTAAATCCTACAGAATTAACATATATTTTTTGGGAATTTTCCTCCAATTGATTACACAATTCCCAAGGTTTGATCATTTGATTGCATGCAACACCTATACACTCAAACTAGTTTACAACTACTTATTACACTGCCTTGGAATATCCACCGTAGCTGATAACTCAAATTATTTTCATGTACCATTTATTTTAGGCTGATTGATCAGTTAAATGGATGATCATTGAGTTATACTGTTGTCCCACTACAAAACTGACCTTCCATTGAGTTCCTCCAACTGTTAGAACTATTTTAACTGAACTCAAGTGGATATAACTGAACTAGATTACTAAAAATTAGCAATCACACATGCTTAATTGAACCCCAAGCCCTTTAACTTGAATTTACTAAGCTAATTTTCTAACAAGAGCCATGTCACACAAGTTAAATGCATCAAAGTTGTCTGCTGATGTGGAAATTCAAAATTTCTCAATTTGACCAAGGCAAAGTCAAATTGAGACTTTCTTGTTGCACTTCTCAACACTCCCTCTCAGCAAGAAATGGATTATCCACCACCCCTATTCTGCACATGTGGAATTCAAACTTCCATATTGACAAATCATTTTTCAAGAAGTCAACATCTTGTTCCTCTAGCGAAATATATTGTAGAAAAATTATCCGCCTCTGCACATAGTCCTGTAAATGATGATATGATATATCTATATGCTTGGATCAATCGTGAAATACTAGTTTCTCATAGAGCTTAATGCAACTATGATTATCAAAATATATCATAGTTATATCCATCATCTAACCAAATAGTCCCACAAGTAGCTTTCTCATCCAGAGTTCCTCACATGCTGCTTGAATCGCAGTCGTGTATTCTGCCTCTTTCGAGCTAAGCACCACAGATATTTGCTTCATGTTGTACTACGAAACTACTACAGGACCAAAACTAAAAATTCCACCTAATGTACTCTTTCGGTCGGATGGAAACCCTGAAAAAGATGCATCTATGAATCCATACAACTTCACTCCCACTGTTCATCTGTACCATAATCCATACTGGGAAGTGCCTTTGAGGTACGATAAAACATGCTTAACTTACTTCCAATACAATTTGGTCGACCTAAACATAGCTTTGCTCATATGGTTGAATTCGTATCACATATCTGGTTGTGTGTTCATAAGATACAACGATGAACCTGCAAGCTATCGGTAAATGGTAGTATCCACCTCTTCACCTGAAGTGTAATCCTCTTTCCTCTAGTTGGTCATTAGAGGTGTATCCATGGGCTTACAACTCTCCATGAAAAATATCTATAGTATCTAAGTGGCATACTTTCCTTGATACAAAAACAATTCCCCATTTCCTTTCCATACTTCCAACCTGAGGACGTAGTGCATGAAACCCATGTCCTTCATTTCAATTCCATTGCAAGTTCCTCCTTACAAGAATTGATCAGCTTCTCATCACCTTTCAATATTAAATTGTGAACATATAAAACAATGATAAGAAAATTACCTTCTACCAAAATATGATATAGGGTTGCATCCACTTAACTTTTGGTGAAGCCAAAACTAGTGAGATAATTGTCGATCTTGGTGTACCAAGCACAAGGTGCCTACTTGAGACCATACAATGCTCGCTTGAGTCTGCACACATGAGACTCCCAATAAAATTTAGAAAAACCTTTTGGATTCTCAATTTACACCTCCTCCTCAATAACACCATTGAGAAATTCTATTTTTACATCCATCTGGTGGATCTTCCACCCCATATGCGCAACTAGTGCAAGAATTGATCTAATGGATGAATACCTTGCTATGAGAGAAATTTTTTCCTCATTGTCAATTCCCTCAACTTGAGAGAATCCTTTGGCCATAAATTTGGCCTTATACTTCTCTATGCTTCTGTCTACTACATGATTAATTATGAAGATCAATCTTGAACCTACAATTGATTTATCTTCTGGTCTTGGGACCACTTCCCAAAAATTTCTCTTCATGATGGATTCATATTCTTCCACCATTTCATCAACCCAAACTGGTTTCTCAACTTCTTCCTTGAAAGAGGATGGCTCAGTCTCTACAAGCTTAGTTATTAGCACCATGTATCCATTGTACCTCTCAGGTGACCTCCTTTGCCTACAAAAAATTGAAGGAGCTCCCACATTCTCCCTCGCATCCTGAATAATATTCAAATTCCATGATTATTTTTCTCCCTTATCTATATGGTTATTATTGAGTGGATGTCAAAACTCCCTGCTCCTTTATTTTTTGTTTCTCTGCAAATTCTTGAGGCTCCTCCTTTGGATCTAAAAACTCCTCTTTTGGTGGGATCTAAAGCTCTCTCTCAAGAGAGAACGACACCAATTTCTCCTCATTAAACTTTACATCCCTTCACACAACTGTCATTCTATGGGAAGGTGAGCACACACAGTAATTGTGTGGAGTTTCAGTGTAACCCATAAAAACTTACAACTCTAATATTGGCTAAAACTTCTTCCTTGAATCTTTGGAGACATGGCAAAAAAATGAGGCTAAAAAAATCCTGAAGTGAGACACATCCAAATTTCTCCCCGATAAGGCATCCTCCATTATAATCATACAAAGAATCTGATGAGGCATATGGTTCTCCAAGTATACTACTATGTTACATGCCTTTTCCCACAAATGCAGTGGCAGACCTTGGCCGTGTAACATAGCTCTCGCAAATCCAACAATGGTCTGGTTATTCCTCTCATATAACCCATTCTGTTGTGGGTTGTAGGGTGTTTTCAACTCTCTTCAAATTCCTTCTTTCACATAGAACTCCTTGAAGTCATTTGAAACATACTCACCTCCATTTTCACTCCTGAGAGCCTTCACCTTCTTTATGGTCTCTTTCTTAAATAGTGCCTTGAATTATAAAAACTTGGAGAATGTATCATCCTTATTCCACATGAATAAGATCCAACACTTGATAAATTATCAATAAAAATAGAAAAATATTTTTGTTTGGCAGTGGAGGCTATTGAGAAGGGTCCAAAAACATCGGAGTAGACTCCTTCCAACATTGCATGTGCTTTTCTGTGTCGATCACGGAATGTGGATTTTACATACTTCGCCAAGGTACAACCTTTGTAGACATCCTGTTTCCAGTGGTTATTGTTGCATATTTTTCAAGGTGACTTGATGCAAATGGCCCAATATCCCATGCCAAAGTTCACCGACATCGCGACTTTTCACTTTCTCTGCCTTACTTTTTAATGCAACACAATCTTCCAAATCCAACTTGTATAGGTTATTCACCTGAACCCTGATATGATTCACCTATCCAGTGGATATGTTTCTCATAAATGATTTCCCTTTGCTCAAGATCACATCATAACCACGTTATTCCAAAACAACTATAAAGATGAGATTCTTCTTTAGGCCTAGAAAAAACATGACATATTTGATCCGAAGAGGGGATCCTAAATCCCTCCTAAAGGTTACTATACCAATAATGGTAACACTGTACCTTTCATTGTCCCCAAGCACAATATGCATATGGAGATATTTCTCCTCCAGGTCACTAAACAACTATCTACACACTGTCATGTGGACGAGGCACCAAAGTTCAAGTACCACACACTCCCCATTATCGCGCTAGCCATACATGCAATAAGGGTTAATTATAGCTCAAAAATTGAAGCCAATGCCTCACTTGCTGCTCCTCCTGAGTTCTTATTTCCAGAATGTTTGTGTGGACACTTTGTAGCATAATGCCTGAATTCATGACAATTTTTATTTTTATTTTGGACAAGTCTTTTTTCTTTCCCCCTTCGTTGAATTATGGTTTGGTTTGAGATTTATTCACTTTTCCCTTTTTTCCCTTTCCAATCAATGAAAAATTTTCTTCATCCAATCCCTTGGATGGAGTTCCATCTCTGGTATTTCACCTAATCTCTTCTTGTACCAAATCAGACCACAAATTTTCCCAATTCGGTAATTTCTCCCTCCCATTCACTGAGTCCTGGTAGCTATGCCAAATTTTGGGAAGGCCTAGAAGAGATAGGCTCACAAATTCATCTTCTACAACATTCACACAAACCCCTCAAAGCTCATCAAGAGTTGGTGTAAATATGCTAAGATATTGTGAGATAATATCATTCTTCTGCATCTTTATATTTCAAAGTTTTTTTTTTAGTTCCAGTTTTCTATGATCATTGTTATTCTCGAACAAATCTGGTAGTGCCTTCCACATCTTGAAAGGAGTTTCTTTCGTATGGATATTTGAGACAATGTGGTCTCTCACTGCCTCCAATATTATTTTCCTCACCTTGGCTACATCTTTCTTCCATTGGGCTAGGTTTTGGGCATCGAATTGAGACAATTTTACAACATCTTTGTTGATGTATTATAGCAATCCATTTTTATAAAGCACCACCTCCATGTGACCCTTCCATGCAATGAAATTTGAGCTACCTTCCAAGGCATACTCTAATCTTATTCCATTGAAGGCCATTCTCCCAACTTTGAAGAGATCCTGCTACACGGAAGCTGCAAATTCGAACCTCCTGAGGATCAACTTTGAAATCGTTGTTCAAATGTGAATCTTGCTTCGATACTATGTAGAAATATGGTGATATAATTTCAACTTATCCATAAATTCAATCTAAAATAAAAAGACACAATTCTACTCTAATGATTTTCGGAATTCAATTCACAATTTAGAACAATAATCTCAGACATGCAATAGGAAAAAACACACATGCACAATATTTTTTCTATGGGAAACCAACTGGGAAAAACCCCTCAAGTCTCTTTGCATTAATGAGATGAATATATATGTATTACAATTTCTTTCCCTCTCTGAGAAAAACCTATAAGTGGATAACCTATTTCTCTACTCAATGAGAAGATATGACCCATAATTAGTAAAAAGTTTCCTCTTCTTGAGCCCCTATTTCCTTGCGCAAATCCTAGATAATTAGCCCCTATTTTTTTAGAATTTTCCTCCAATTGATTGTGAGATTCCTAATGTTTGACCATTTGACTGAATGTAACACCTGTACACTCAAACTAGTTTAAAATTGCTTGTTACATTGCCTTAGAATACTCACCACAACTGGGAACTTGAATTATATATATGCATGATTTATTTTAGACTGATTGATTAGTTAATTGGATGATCACTTAGTTAGACTACTATCCCGATGCACAACTAACCTTCCACTAGTTCCTCCAATTGTTAGAACTAGCTTAACTGAACTCAACTGGATACAACTAAATTGGATTACTAAAATTTAGCAATCACACATGCTTAACGGAACTACAAGCCATCTAACTGTAATTTACTGAGCTAACTGAGTGACAAGTGCCATGTCACACAAGTTAACTGCATCCAAGTTGTATTTTGATGTGGAAATTCAACTTTTCTCAATTTGACCAAGGCTGAATCAAATTGAGACTTTTTTGTTGCACTTCTCAACATTAACCCAACTAGATGTTGTTCAAAAAACAAAAATGAACATCAAATCAAAGCTAACTTTTATGGACTTTCATCATGACATATACTTATTACAACATCAACATGCCACACATTCATAAACACATCTACAAGACCTTCAATGTCAATGGTCTCCTTCCTTTAGAGACTTTATCAAGGTCTTCATATCTTCTCTGTGGAGATGTCATATCTAATTCTTCTAGTTATTAGATGTTGATTTATTATCTTATATTATGTGACCATAGTTTCATTTTTCATGAATTATTCTTCCTTTCTTCACATATTTCTTCCTCGGGAACTTATATTCATAGTTCCTTCATCTTGTCAACCACCTCATATTCCATATGAGGCCATATTATATTTATTCCATCTTATCAATATGTGAACTAGTTCAAGGCATATGCCTTCATTCATCTTTCTAAAGGAATAGATCATGCTTCTTCAATCATGCTCATGAGATAGAGAATTCAATCATTCTAACTGTAATCATATGATGACATGAATTTATCTATGTATTTCCAATGGAGGATTTTGATTATCCTCATCTTGCAAATGATCCTTCCTAATGATGATGATGTATGATTATTTCTTTATCTTCTATATGTCATTCTCTAATCGTATATATTGCTACTTCAGTTATCCTTATATGCTTCCAATGGGGATGACATGAGCTACTTTCCTTTTATCATGATGACTACTACAACCATGTAGACTACCTACTTCATCTATACTTCTATAATTCTATGATGATGTAATCTATATTTAAGCTCTAATGCATCCTATAATTCTTGTGATGCTTCCTACAATGATAGCTATATTTTACAAAACTAAAAAGAACTAAGTGAAGGCTATTATCTCAGTCATAGTAGATATCTTTCACTTCCTCCTTCTTTGATTTCTTCTTTTTAGGTTATTCCACTTCTTTGGTGACATGGGATTCATTTCTTTCATTTATCTTCTTGTTTTCCTTCTTGAGTTTAGGAAAATATCTCTTGAAATTCCCATATTCCTGAAATCCATAGCATTGTATCTTTGACATATCTATCTTCTTGTTTCTTTGAGGACCAAAATTTCCAAACTTTCCTTTTCTCTTAGCCATGGTAGAAAATGCTTGAAATTTTTCAATTGATCCAACATTGTTTTTTTCTTTCAAGCTGGTTTCTTCAATCTTACATAATGAGAAAAGTTCATTGAATAAGGTGTCTTCTTTGCCTAGTTACTTGAGGCACAATTGCCCCATTCATTAGGTAGTGCATTGAGCACAATGGTGGTTATTTATTTATCAGACATTATTTACCTTAACTCTTGTAGTTGGTATCTTATCTATGATACCATCATAAGATATTAGGCTATCCCTTATTCATTTGATACCTTCATCTTGTATAAATAAATTCTCAAAGATACAAATTCTCATATAGTGCTTACGAAGAAAAATTCTACAAATTTATCATATATTTATTTTGATTTCTCCAAAATTTCCACATAAGGAATGGGAGAATCCTTGATTGATTCTATAAGGATTCTATGAGCCCTTATTTTCCCTTTCATATATTTCGATAGAGCTTGAAATTATTCTTTTGGTGGTTTGGTGATTAAACCCTAAACATGTACAATAACTTCATTCTCTATGGGGATCAAATTTTTCCTCTTCTTCCATGCAAGGAAATTTGATGACCCTATCGGTTTGTTTCTCTCCTTGCAGAATGAAGTCATTTTTATAGTAGACTCAGATATATATATAAGTACTTACTTGTGAAGTGGATATTCTTATTTTAAGATGACATCTTTAACTTGATTCCTTTCTTGATTTTGATGAGAGTTTATGATGAATGCTTCCTTGAAGATGAAAATACATATTTTTTCTAGATATGTCTTTCTTCAAATATAATTGATATGTGATCCTTTCTTCAAAGGGAGGGACATCACCTTGATTCCTTTGATGATTATGGAAATTCTTCTTCTTGCTTTCTTGGGATTTAGAAGTGAGGAATTTGGAGACTTCAAGATGCTTCAAATGTGAAGTCATTCTTTCTTTGAGTGGAGGTGGGGTCCTTGAGGTCTTCTTTTCCTTGAGATGGGATGATGTAATCCTTGTGATATGATGGATGGTTCCTCTAGATTCTCCTTAGTTTTCTTGGACCTTATGTATCCTTATTCAATTCGTCGATCTTCTTGAAGTTGCCTTTCCTTTTTGTAGTCACCTTAGCTTTACTACCATGTTGAGGAATCTATGGGAAACTAGATTAGGTGATTTCTCTTCCTTTGATAACTACATGTGATATAATTTTACTTTACTTGATTAATTTCTTCTTTCACTTGATTATAATTAAAGTTATTATCATCAAGCAGCTACCAAACAATAAAGAACAATGAGATTGAAGGAAATACTGAGAGGGGAGTGAATCAATATTTCTTAGCAATTAAAAATTTTTAATATTTTTCAAAGCATTATTTAATCTTCAGTTATTATTATTATTATTCTTCAGAAGATCATAAACAATAATCAATAGTATAAAAAACCATAAAAAAATATAAAAAATATAAAACATAGGACACATATTTATAGGTGGAAAACCCCCTCTGGGTCAAAAACCACCAAACACTTCTTTAGTAATTGTCTTCTCCCCGTTAAAAGAAAATTAATTAAATCAAGATTTCAACTACAAATTAGGGTTGCATCAACCCCCTAATTCATAGGCTACAACCTTTATGGCACTACTATACCCTAATATCCCATTGCAACAAGAATGACACCCCAACGACTCGTAGACCAGGCTAAAACATAATGAGTGCCCTAACGATATGTTTACCAGCTGTTGTTGGGAATGATGCTTCACTTCCCTGTTATTTTATCAGCCACAACTAAATGGACGTAAAAATCCCCTATGCAAGCCACAACTTTTCCTAGCTCCACCCTGCCAACCTAAAGTGTTCTTAGGCCACAACCTGAAGGTGAATCCCATCACCTGACTTGCACCACCTTGCCACCTTGAAGAGCCAACAAACCATGTTTCACAATTTTCAGACTGAATCTCCCTGTGATCTGAATAAATATAAGAATTTTGTAATGAATATAATGTATATTTATCAAATACTGATGTCCACTGACCACTGCACAATTAAACTGATCACTGCACAATGTTGGACATCAAAGTCACTACTCAACTACACCATTTTCACTGCTCAATTTCACATCACTGTCACTACACACATAGATAAATCTACATCTAATCACTACTCAACATCAAGAGCTTAAAACATTGGTTACTACTACACGCCATTATACTGAATTGATCTCGAATGATTAAAAATAAAGGCTTATATGCATACAATCATACTTCACACTGCTTCACTTTTCCAAACTGCTCACAATGTTGCAACAATCTAGTACTGCTATCAAATGATGGCCCAAACCAAGGTGCCTCAAGTCATCTCTATGACTTTCTACCAATGTTCTCAAGCTCTATCCATAGAGAGCTACCAACATATGTCTAAACGTTGTTGCTCAATTGATAAAACCTTGCTATCCATATTTACATCTATATGCTTGAATAACTGGATGATATTTCCTTCAAGACCTACTGCCCTAATATTTTCTTCTAATGTTGGTTGAAGTAGATGCTGAAATTCTCTACCTACTCTACTTTTAATGATAGACAATTTGATTCCTTGAGGAGACCTAAAGTCCTTCAAAAACTGTTCTCAACTGCTGAAGGTGAAGCAATATTGGAACTAATACAACTTATTTCCAAATGCCACAAATTATAATCCAAATAATGAGTACTAACAATAGGATCTTGCAAATGCAACCATGAGGGTATGATCCTTCAAAGGCCGACTTTACTGGAAACAAACACACTTATATGTAACCAATATTTATGGATATTAGACCAGTTGATGTTTGGACCTTATCCAAGCTTCAATTTAAGGATAACTTTGTTCCTGTATCAAGAATAACACCTTGTATTCAATTGGTCACAATCTGACCGAGAATAGGGAACAAAGTTTCATCAAGTGTGATACAGTCCTTTATTTGGAGACTGATCACTATGGGTTTCTCTTATATATAAGTTTGAACCAAATTAAGGAATTTGAATCAGATATCTAAATTGCTTTATGGATAGTGCATTTTTTATCTGAGACGATGTCCCGACCTTACCAAAAGATACTCCTACAACATACCACAGGTCTGAGCTAGAATGACAGTTAAAATAACTTCTAAACAAGACCCAATACAACCTAAATTGATAGAACCTAGAACAATCCTGAAGCTAGCCTTAAAATTAGCATTAACCAAACATATGGCTAGGTATAACAAGCTATAAAATCACTTTTATTTACAACAAAAAACTATATATACTAAATGGTTCTAAATCAATGCAGGAATAAAACATGTCAGAGACCTAAAATAGAAGGCACACAAAGACCTAAAGGACTAAACTATTTAAAAGACACAAGTCCAAATTTTTGAGGAACCACAGGTGAAAACGATATACACAGATATGAATTTAATTAACTTTTAAATATCCCTTATGAAATCGCATGTCAAGATAAATAGCCCTTACTATTCCTTATATTGGACAAATCCTCCACCACAAGTCCAAAATGTCTTTGTATAACAAATTAGAACCTTTGATTTTGTTTAATGAAGTGACTTGCAATAAGGGAATTTTATCCAAGCCACAAAAATACAACCCTAACCCTCTATGATGATTGTGTTACAAATCCTCTAGGGTAACCGAAAAACTCAGATGTGAGTATTCATTCAATTATCATTCAAGCTCACTCAAACCTACAAGAAAAAAACCCAATGAACCTCCCAAACCAAAATTAAAAAAAATGTACCCAAAACTTAACCTTCAACACATCTCTGTGTTAAATTCTTCTAGGGCTGAAAATTTTAGAGGTGATATCAAAGTATATTTCATTAGAAGTCCATAACACCGAGGTGAGGGAGAGTCACTAAATTTATAGGCATAAGAGAGGTTTGTAATTGCAGTTGGGGAATATTTAGAAGGATCTCCTTTAAAGGATAATAGTTCGAGATAGGTGGCCTTTACAAGTAGTTATAACATTAAAACATAATAATTTATTGTGTCAATTGTGTTAATTAAGGAAAGACGTGAGCTAGATAGGAAGAGATATTAGTCTTTAAGATAGGACAGATACTTCTTATGAATTAAAATAAATTTAATATACTTTTAAAATAAAATGCTTCCATTAAACTTAATCAATTATCCTTAATTTAATTAATTACTAACTCTTATTAATATTTTTCTAGAAAAATTTGCAATTCCACTAAAATTTTGAAATCAATGATTGGCTTAGTGCATATGGTCCTACCTAGGTTGTGAAGTCAATGATTGGTTTATTACATTTGGCTATTGAATTTATTAAAACTATATGTGGAAATATTACGGTGATAAACAATTTCATATATTGAGAATAGTAGGAGGAGGTGTCATGTCACCACCCCTTGGGGTTTTAGCCAAGAAACTGGGGCCACCAACTTCAATTGTGAATATCTCTCAAACCAGGAGGCCTCTCAGGGCATAGCACAAATCAACAAAAACATATTTTCGATGAAAATATAATGACATAGATATGTGACCCAAACTCAATGATTTGACTTTCCAAAAACCATCACCAAATTTTTGTCACATCCTAAGTCCAAGGAACCCAAACCCTAGGACTTGGGTTTTCAAATATCCAATAATGTAGCTGCCATCTTGATGTACTTTAAAAATTACTAATAAGTGTTCATTAACCATTTGACATCAATGACTAGTGATTTTGGTCAACGTCAAACCCAACGAACTTCATGGGTTGACATCAATGACAACACCATCCAACAATCTCCCCCTTTGTCATTGATGGAAACATACATACTTCTCATGCAAGTACAAACCCCCCTCAATTCATGCTTCATCTCTTTCTCAAGTTTTTCTCTCCCCCTTTGACATCAGTGGCAAAGGGTTACTCCCCCTGATAATTTTCTTGCTTCATGTGGACCTGTTATCTATCTATTCTCCCCCTGATGAGAATCTTTCTTGTAATAATATGTCAATGATGATCCCCGTGGAACTATAACCTACATGTGCTCCCCCCTGAAGAGAAGCTTCCATTAGATGCTAGCAATCCCTGAGGACTTGTAATCATTTAACGGTTCTTCTCCCCCAGAACCTATTATGAATTTGATGCATTTGTCTTGAAGTTGCCATTCTATCCATGATATTTATTTGTCTATGGTATACCTGTTCCACATGTTCTTGTATAAACTCCCCATCTTCAAAATTCAACGAGTTTAAAATCCATATTCTTCAAAATAGTGTATTATCTAATGGACCATTTTGACTCGAGTCATTAGCTGAAGAAACTGCTGATTCCTTAAAACCTGTTAGGAACCTTGAAAGCATAACTATTGAGACCTTATTGGCTTCCTACTTTTCTTGCTCATCCTATACATGTTTTCTTTTCCAAACCTTCTTATTCTCGTTGTCAATATTTTCATTCATGGTTGATTCCATCTTGTACCTATAGTGACGAACTATGTGTCCATAGTTATGACATTTAAAGAATTCAATGCCACCCATAGAAGATGCCATCTGGTATCTGTCTCGAGAACCTGCAAACTTGCTTCTAGGTTTTTTTCGATAAAAGTTTTACCTACCAAAAACTTCACAATCCTTAGCCATGTGTACATAGTTAGCACATAAACAACAATAGACATTAAATAAATGTGAGTACCTGAATGGTTCATTTGGATGCGATGGTCCTTGATAGTTGTGTATAAACTATACAAACAATATGTATATCAATGGATTCAATCCAATCAAGTAATGTAATAAAGCTAGATACTGAACCTTCTTCAAATCAATTGCATAAAATAAACACGATCGCCAATCAAAAAAAGTAAAGAAAGAAGCAAATCAAACCACAACATAGATATTCTCCCAAGGAAAGCTTACTTCTAAAAACCCCTCTGTCTTCTATGGTATGTTCACCAAGGAATCATGAAACGCTTACAATGCACTCTTCTCACAAGAGTCTAATGCACTCTCAAAACTGTCTCACACTAATCCAGACAAAATCATCCAACATGTTAGTGTCAGTCTTTGCAGCCTTCCTCCAGTGATAAAAAATGCTCTTACAAAGTGATTTTAAGATGTCAAGGTCAAATTTTGTCATTTCAATGAGTCTTCAAGAAAAATTTGGTCACTGGGCATTAGGTCTAGGGTTTGCTTTTACTCTTGTCAAAGTTGTCCAAATGTCGGTCCATGTCACCATTCAGCTGAGTGTACCATCATTCAGAGGTTTGTCATCATCATGTCAGGTTCCAATGGGTCATTTTACACCTTGTTCATGCTTCAGTTGTGCCTAGGTAAGTTTCATTTTCCTCTCCTAGGGTTTTGAAGGTAATTTCTCTTGGATGGTCAAATCATCAGCAAAACTTGTATCCTGATGTTCATACACCTTCCCCTATCCTTAATGTACCTTATTAAACACTTCCCATCACTGAGATCCCCCAAATTCCTCATTTTTTCACAAACCCTAGTTTCTTGCTACAACTTGGCAATTTTCTAGGCTAGGCCTGTGTTTTTCCCTTTTGGACCCCTTCCCCTCACTCAGTCTCTGAAATTCCACTTTCCCCTACTTCCTAACATCCTTCCTTACTTCCAAAAATTTCCCCAAGAATTTAGAAGCCCCGTATCCCCTTCATTTCGCTTCATTTCGACAAATCCCTTGTTTCACACATCGGGATAGGTTTCACTCAAATGATGTTTCAGAGCAATAAAAGATGAATTTTGGAAAACTGAGAGAGTTTTTTGTCCAAAACATGCCAAAGAAGAAAAAAATCATTCACTTTTTACACAGGTATCATGGTTTTACAGAAATGTCAAAAATACCGTTGCCTCAGGAGAATTGAATGCACCTCTGAAGTGACCTTGGGAAAATCAAGATTTCTCCTAGCTTGGTTGGCCAAATGACTTTCTTGATGAGTCAAATGATAACTAGACACAAATATATTTCCAATGAGATATCATGAGCTCAATTTGGAGTTGAGGAAGACCTTCAAGAGTTGACTGCAACAACACTCTGCCTTGAGGCACCCTCATCTTGCACATTTTGACTAGTCTTGGGATATTTGATTGTTTACAGGGTAAATGAAATCCAAATTGACAAATTCCACTTGGGTTGGAAATTAGACTCCAATATCTTTCTAACTAGCTATCATGCGCTCAATTCGGACACAGGGAAGGCCTCCAAAAGCCTCCTGAAAAATGTACCATTTATGGCGCGGCGCATTGGGTAGGAGCGCGACGCACTGAAGGTGCGCGGCGCATAGAGAAATTTTTCTCAGTGTAAATTAACACTGGCACGACGCACCCATTGAGCGCGGCACATTGGGCTTGCATGCGGCGCATAGATCTCCAAAGGCTAAAACTTATCTTCCTTCATCAAAACTCATTTAAATTCGGTTCATTTGCTTCCAAGTAAGTTGACAAAACCTATTCATTGATTTTAGGGTGTGTTTGCTGCGTGTTGAAGAGGAGGAATTCAAAAGTTTAAATGGTAAAAATATAACCCTATACCCATATTGAAATTTTCTCCCTAGGGTTTGAAGAGAGGTGGTTGTATTTTGAAATTGGGTGTCAAAACTTGAACTTGCCAAAACACTCTCATTCCATTTTTATTTCTGCTCTTATCACTCATATCATTGTTCTCACTGCTATTATCATTGTTATTATACCACAGTCCCTTCCTATTCATGTTGTCCCATATCCCTTATTCCCTTTTATTCCCATGTTTTTGAATCCTCAAGCCTTATCATTTTCCATCATCTCCTTCCCTTCCTATCATTGGTGAAATCCTAATTTCCGAAGTATTCAAAGGCTGTCTCTATTGCCTAAACATACCCCCCCCATCACTACACTCATTCCTATTCACTTGTAAAATCCCCATACAGTCAAGCAGTGGCTGTCTTCATGTTCAAACTCACTTGATAGTCCTTTTCCCACAGTGGTTTTTATTATAGCATCTTGATATATATGTGTGACACGTTTGGGCATTGAAACAAATACACCAATTTGCTCATTTCCTAACCAACCAAGCATACAGTTGACAAACACATTTCAGCATCATGTCAGGGAAATATTCACCATATGAGCAGGGGTATGAGCAGGATAGTGATTCATCTACTGAGCTTAATATACTGAGGAGATCTCATAAAAGTGGCAGTCACATATCAGAGAGGCGCCAGAGCCTTGTTTGCAGCATCACGACGAGTACTATCTCCACCCGGGGTGGAAGGGGTCTCGTTGACTTCATCAGCAGCGCGAGTACTATCTCCACATGGTGTGGAAGGGGTCTCGCCTTCGACATCATCACAGGTGCAGGTTCAGGATAGAGGCAAGAGGCCGATGCAGGATGAGGTCCCCTCAGGAGGCCAAGATACTGAGTTTACATTGATTGATGTTGATGCGAGCTCTCCCAGCTCAAAGCTGAGGGAGGTCATCCAGAAGAAGAAAGCCAAGATTGGCACATTGATCGAGAGATTTCAGAGAGAATAGTGGGTGATAGACTACTTGGAGCAGCGTAATAAACAGTTGGAGGATCAGCACACACTTGTAGAGTTGCGGCAAATCCGTGAAGATCGACAATTGGCCCGGAAGAGACCAGGTGACATGACACCATTTGAGCGAGAAACTTGCCTTACGCATGTCAAAATTCATCTGGATAAGCTCTTGGTGAAGGCCAACAAGGAAAAATACATGCTCTGTCATATGAAAAATCACTATTGGGCCTGCACGCACATTTGCAGAGCAAAAATGAAGATCCTGAAGGCAAGGTTGAGCAAAGCACTGAAACGGCGAAAGAGGCCTGATCCACTCCGGATCTTGGTCGAGGCTTTTTTGGCTTAGCATGAGGCATTATGGGGAACCTTCACTCCGAATTTCAGAAAATTTGGAGAATTATTTGTCATTTTTGAAAATTTTGGTTGCAAAACAGGTTTTTCCGCCCGACACGTCGCGCCACCCGACGCGCGCTTATGATTGGGACATATTCTGGAGGAAAACTTGACATTTTTGGATTTTTCATGGAAATTTATGCATTTTTAGGAATGGCCGAAGCATTTCATCAGATTCTGGGCTGCCTAAAGGGCCAAAAACACCATGAAAATCACCTTTCTGCCACCTTTTGCACCAGCAGGAAGTAGTCTTGGGAGATTGAAGTTTTTGAGGGGCAAATGAGCTCCAAATTGGAAAATTCCACTTGGGTTGGATATCATACATCCAGGGCTTTCCAACGAGCTATCATGAGCTCGATTTTGACCTCGGGAAGTGCCCCAAAAGCAGGCTCAAAGTAGCGCGGCGCATAGAGGAATTTAGTCCAATTTTTGCCTTCCAGCTCCGAAATTCGGCCAGTTTTGACTAGTTTTACTTTTTCATGAGGGGATTGATCCATATTGATGTAATTTGGTAACCATGATGTAATTTTGGCATGTATTTACTTGTTCTAGATGATTCATTCACTAAAAAGTGAAAATTAAGTGAATGGATCAGTTTCCTAGCATATAGAGGCAAGTTGTTTGGCTGCCTAGATTTTAGCTCTTTGTTTAGAATTGGTTCAAACTACTCCTAGAAGCATGAGATCTACCCCTAGAGGCATGGGAAGGGGTTAGACTTGTCTATTTATTGTATTTTCTGAGACACTTTCAGGGTTGGACTCTTGGGAAAAGTTTTGCACACTATTGTACATATTTTCTGCATTTTTGGCTAAGGAAAGATCAGAGGTTTTGCAGCACCTGTTGGGATTCTTGTGGCTTTCAGTTTTTGATGGTGTTTTCTCTCAGTTATTTGTAAGTTATTTAATTTTTAATGTATTCCATTCCCTCCTTTTTCTTCTTAAACTAAATGAATGAGTAAATGAGGTAGAATTCATTGATTCCAGTGCTCTGCCTTTAAATTTGTTTAGTTTTATATGTTTTCGCCAGTTTGGAGAGGATCCTTGTTCTCCCTTGCCCTCTTCAGCTCCTTTTCATTCTGATCCACCATACACATAATCAAAAGCATCAATACTACTACCCACCTTGCCCCAATTCGAATTCTGCGAAGATCTGGCCTCATCCCCAAGCCCAAAATTGCCATTCCCATTTTTCTAACAAAAAACCCAAAAAAATCAAAATCAAACCTTCCTATCTATTTACTAGCCTAAAATCAGTATCTATTATAGGTCATCTCAGCCCCTTTGAAGACCTTTTGCCGAGATAGGCCCGGAGAGAGCCCTCTCCTGTCCTCGTAGGGCTAGCTACGAGGCTAAGCTTGGTTTGATGTTTCCTTGAGTTTTACCTTATTTCAGCCTAAGGTAGATTCGAGCGCTAACACAACACTTAGCCAATTTTCAGCCTTTGCTTAGCCTGTCTTGTTTGCGCAATTCATGTGGAATGAAATCCCTATTCTTTATGAAATTTAGCCTTCCAAAAATATGGAATTCTCATGGGCAATCCTATGGTTGTTTTACTGCATGTGATCAAAATAATAATGATAGAAGTGATAGTTAACATCCATTTAACCTTTGTCTCAACTGGGTCTCCACTGGAACTGAAATGCATGAAGCTATTAATAGTAAATCATCAGTTGCATGATAGATCACTGCATGTGAATTAAATATAATTTAATTCACTTGACCTCTCACTACGAATAGTTACAACTAGTTCAACTGATTTTAACTCAATAAATTGAGTTAACTTATTTCTCATGAATTAAAATAATGCAATAATTGCAACTCGAACTCTAAAAAACATAGAATCACTCTGCATGCCTCACCAACTGTTATATGGATTAATCCCTCTTGCGGACAAGAGTGATCTCCCTAGTACTCCAACGAGTAACTAGAAACAAGGATTTATTTGGAAACCTTTTCCTCTAGATTAATTGCATTTTAGAATTATTATAAAAAATTAGAGAGGACATTCCCCTAGCTTTAAATCCAAACATTTGATGTAGACTTTTGTCTCGTCTCTCCAAAGTGATTTCTCCAAAGAGTAGAACCTACAATCAAAGACAAGGCAAAGAATCAAAGTGTCTGCAATATATAATAATCAAAAAATGCTAATCCAACTGAGTGATTAAGGAGTCTAAGTATTGATGTTATTTCAATAAGCATAGAAACAAATCAATGAGAAAAAGAGATCCATATATATTATCTTGAATAAAAAGAGTAATCTTACAACTTGATGCCTTGATGTCATACAGATTTCTTTCGGGGTCTTGAACAATCGTTTCTCTTGTAGTCTGATAATCCTTCCTCTCTGAATACCAGCATGGAGTTATAGACATAAGGGTGTGATAATTCTCATGCCAACAACAACTCACTAGTGTAGAAAGTATGCACTCTTATGAACTCTCTTCAACTTAGAAACTGTATAAGTTAGCTTTTGTCATTCACAATCTATGTGTGTCTACCCTTGAACCTGAAACTTGATCTCAATTTATAGGTAAATGGAGGTAGTTTCAGTTCCATAAAGAGGGGGATGGATTCCTCTCATGAATGGATTTGAGCTCCATGGACCAAGGGATAAGCTTCATGAGTGGAGGGATAGATCTCGAATTGATCGCGACTCTAGAAGCTTCTAGTTGGGAGAATATTTGACTAGCTAGGCTTCTAGAATTTACTTTTTATTTCATTTTCTTTTCACTGGGGTGAACGGGCAATAGTGGAAATTTTTTTGGGAGTTTCCACAGTTTATGGACAGAAAAACAGTGCATGCGCATGGAAAGGCTAGAAAAACCGTGCAGGTAGACTTTTAAGGGTTTTACAGAGCTTTTCTCCAATTCCAAGATTTGATTTAGGAACATTGGGGTTTTTGACCTATAGGTAATGATATACCCATATGAATAGTCAAATGTCATGGTGACAAAATGGCGTGTAATAGATTATCCCCTGAAGTGCGAAGTTTGAGGTTATTCTGAAGAGTGAAGTGGTTTGTCATTCCGAGGATTGGATTGGAGACACTGGTTGAAAACCTGTAAAAAAATTCAATGCAAACATATATAAATCATTGCTAAGGTATGCATTCCCATACTCAGATCAAAACTAACTAAATTTTATGGTACATATATGGTTTCAATATTACAACAAAAGTAGACACAATATGGGCGCAATCATCTGTCATGAGTAGTCTACTATATCACGAATAATAAAAATCCGTGTAGCCTGGATGGTGGAAACTAGATCCAGGGTCTTCATTTCTGCTTCCTGAACTAGTACGAATCTATCCATGGGATTAATTGTGTTGAAGTCAAACATGGTAGAAGCCACTTGATTACCAGTAAATGATGTGAACTGTTAACAAGTGCGAGAAAAACCACCAATATTGACAACGGTTCTCAAAGTAATCCAGTACAATATATGAAGTGTGAATGAATGATTTGCAGTCGAACACTCATAGAATCGTTCAATCGAAGGTCAATGTTGCAACCTATTGTCGAAGGCAAGAAACCTAACATTAGGGCATGAAAATCCCAAGGTACTGATAGGATTTTAGATCAACTTTCTAGATGATGAGCTGACATCGATAGAGAGTGATCCGTCGTAGGAAAGCCTACGAAACGAAACCATTAGATCAAGTTTAGAAGAAATATTTTGCAAGGAATGACTCAGGGATGGTCAACATGAATGGAGACAAATGTTTGCAATGAATGGTTTATTTTAACTCTCTCTTGAACACATAACGTCACTGTAGATGGCTAGGCAGCATTTTGACCTAAAGATAATACCCAGAAACTGGATGAAGACTTTCAATGTGGTTTGATTAAATTTTAGACAAAGGATTTCCCAATCTAGGTAAAAGTGTGACAAAGTGTCGTGTTCAAGAGTGGCATGCTGCTTTATAAACAAGGGTGACAACTGGATTCTTTTTCTCTCTAATCCCCCCACCATTACTGGCAAGTACCTCTTTATTTTTGTCAAGCTTGAGGAGGATAACATTTGCTTGTTTTTGTAAGCTCATCCTTTGGATGAGTCCATCTTAGTATTAAAATTGAACCCTAAGAAGGAATGGTTAGGTCCTGTTGTAATTGACAGGTCCTTTACTGTTAAATTTTAACGAGTCCAGTATAGGAGAAACTCGGCATTTTTCAGTTTTAGGGAGATAGAAGAAAAACATAAGTAAATGCCATGGTTGTTCTTTTTCGTAAATTTAGTCTCTCAGGCCCGAAAAAGGATAAAATAATGCAAGAGAGAACCCTATTGACGATTATTAGTCAGCGTATACCTTGTTTGTAATTAGTCCATTTCAGTCTGGAAAAGGGGTAAACTTATACTAAAAGGACGATTGTTCATTTACTTTAACGAGTTCGAATAGTCAAGTACTCGAAGATATTTTAATATTTCGAGAGACTGAAAAGGGCTTAAAAGAGGACTCCAGGGTTTCTCTTTTTCATATTTTTACAGAGACCGAAAAAATGATAAAAGTAGGGCCTAATGTCAAAATAATTCTTTTCACCAAAGATCTTGTATCCTGTACAAAAACTCAAAATATTACAAATATATGCTTTCAAAAAGTAAAAATATTTAAAAATGACCTTTCAAAAGTAAAAAATAAATAAATTAATAATATTTTATTCATTAAAAACTATAAAAAGGGATTAAATCAAGTCATTTTTACCTTTTGTTTTCATAATAGTTCATAGAGAGATTTTGGCCAAAAAATTCTGAAGAAAATATCAGGAGAACTGACCGTTCATTTCTCAAATCGTCAAAACCAGGTAATCCACATCATCCTTAGCTACATTTTTATCCATTTCATTTTTCATTTTGAGATTTTTATTTCATTTTTTGGGAGAAATTTATGTTTTAAAATATGTCCTTGGGGGTGCGCGGGTGATCCATGTGATAACCGCAGACCTCGAAGATTTTATAAAAGAAAAAACATTGGGCTGTAGCGAGTTCTACATGGAGCGTGTGCGGATGACTGCGCTGTCTGCACATAGAACCTGCACAGGCACCATGAAGATTTTAAAAAACTAAAATTTAATTCTAAAAATGGTTCAAGTTTTCTTCCAAACGGTTTTAACTGTTTAATTTGTTGTTTTGTAGGTTTTTTAACCATGTTGGAGTGGCAAGAATGAGAACACGAGCTCATAGATGATGAAGCCATGGATGACAATGCAACCATGCATGCATTTAAAAACTGTGGTTTGTACAAATTCTGGGCTATTCAAGGAATGAAGGCATAAGTGGAGTTAATGACTTGGCGTGTGAATGAGTGGGACGTTCAAGACCAATGTTTCGTAATTTGTGACCATCGACTCAAGATTGAGCTAGAATACATATATTTCCTTATCGGATTATCTCGGAGAGGGAGAAACATCTCCTTATTTGGGACCATACAGGGAGGTCTTCTAACTTCTCGCTACAAAGATCAGTATTGTAGCAATAATGCAAAGTTGAAGGATGGTCGCAGAAACATAAAAACTATCTTGCGACTGGAGCTTAAAGTCATAGCATTCAGAGTGACCAGGTTGTGCAAGAGTGCAACTCCTCATGTGGCAACTAAATCACAAATGAAAACTGAAATAAAGTGTTTCAGAGGAACTATATTCAATTGGTGTGAAGGAGTATTGGCCAATATGAAAGGCCAATTGACTAGAGTAAAGAATGCAAAGTTGAAAAACTTCAGATATGGTGCCATTATTATTTCATTTTATTTAGAGAGAATTCCACTTCTCACTCCTCAACTAATTCCAGTAGATCGTGGGACTCCTCAGGAACCTCAAATGGTGCGATGGGTAGCACTAATGTCTCTCCATGGTGGCAAGGGTGGTTCAGTAGTTTGGTTTACTCTGGCTTATTTCATGTGGCTTAGGAACCAAGTCTTTGCCATTGAAGACTTTCCTTATGCAGGAATGAATTATAGGGGTGATCCTAAAACATCTTTGCCTCCAGGGGCACAGTGGAACGAGACAGGTTAGTGAATCATTTCAATGTTTTTAATCTAATTTTTATTTTATTTTTATCATCCAATACTAAAAAAAAGAAAATTTAAAAGAAGATGTTAGTCCACAACGACTAGCAATGCTTCGTCACTTTGACAGGTGAGAGGCATAGCTCGTAGCACCTTCATAGGACTAAGTAGCAGAGATTATGGCAGACATGGAGCACAACCTTGAGAGTTTGATCATTGAAATTCCTAAGACAAGAACTGATGATATCCCTCTCAGGCTCCAGAGACATGTGATAGGTGTTCTAGGTCCATTCAGGAGATTTTTGCGCAAGCTGGCACGTGCTATAGTTTATTACCATGATCATCATCACGGATAGTTGATGGTAAATGTAGATCAACATTATTTTTTTGTATCAATATCTATTATATCATAAGGTGTTTGAACCTATGATCACAGACGATGTAGTATTTTTTGAACACAAATTTATCTATCCTAATGATATTACTACTTTCGTTCTCTGAGTATCTTGTTCAACATGGATTGAATGTCGTTTTGGTTTAATTTGTTAATGCTGCAAATGTCTATTTAAAATGTGATGAACTAATGCATCAGCCAATGTGTTTAAATTTTTTGAAATATGTTGATATTCTATATAATCAGATTGTCATTCCAAGAGATGAACCTTCAAAAATAATCTTAACAACACTGGATTTATAATTGCATAAAATCTGTTTAAATGTAATACAATGAGTTGTGAATCCAACCTAATGATTAAATGTCAAATACCAAATAAAATGGCATTATATAATAACCCAATGACTGCACTATATTTTGCAATATTGTTCGTTGTTTGACCAAGGCATATCCCATGAATAGAAACTAACTCATCAATGGGTGAATATATAACCCAAGCCGCAGAAGAGATATTATGTGTACTACAACATGCACCATCACAAAAACCAATGTATGTTTTAATGGATGTCGACATATGCAATATCAAGAGTAATCAAGAAAAGCAGTGATAGTAGTAACAACAAAACTAATCTATGCACACTTGAGTGATGGTATTTTGCATTCAATGGGTAACACAACTTCTAAAACATAGACAAGTTGAAAAGGAGTGAACCCTGTAGTAATTTTTGCAGAGGTCTGGTATGCCCATAATGCCAAAAAAATCATGGTATGCCAATTCAATTTATGAGTCCCGATAATACGTTTAATCATGGTGTTTAAAACCTTCTTGATGACCTCAACTTGACCATTAGCCTGTGGGTAATATGGAGTAGAATTATCATGGTGTAGGCCAGGTTGATCAGAAATTTTTGTCATCATAATATTTCCATAATGACTCCCATGGTTTGTGATAATAGCTTGAGGCACACCGAAACGAGCAATCCCATGATTGAATACGAAAGTAGCTACAATTTTTCCATCAGCTGCAAATGTAGGCATTGCCTCGACCCATTTGGTAAAGTAATCTATGGCGAGGATAATATACCAATGCCCCCCAACTGAGTGAGGGTTACATGTAATGAAATCAATGCCCCATTTCGCAAAAGGACTGACAACAATTATTGGGTGAAGAGGAGTTGGAGGTGCACACATATTTCGATTAAAAATTTGGCAGTTGTGGAATTTTGGATCGCAATGATACAATATTTGAATAAGGACAGCTAAAAATAACTAGCGCAATATCTTTTGGGCTGTGGAAAACCTAGACATATGAACACCACATGCTCTAGAGTGGAAATCATTCAAAACCTTTTCAGCCTCTTCGTGAGTTATATAACATCGAAAAACAAAATTCGCACCACGACGATAAAGAGTGTCACCAACAATATTGTATTGCTGGGATTGATATCGGATTCTCCATCGATCGGAATCTGAAAGCTTTGGGTGAAATGTTTGGGTTTGAAGATATATAATGATATCTCCATACCATGGGTCTAAAGTATTAATGAGAAACATAGATTCATCGACGATTGGATGCTCTGCCACGGTTTCTGTCTCAGTGTTGGGAAAGTCACACATAAGATCAACAAACCCTAGTGATTTCTTTGACTTGGATTTCTCTAATTCCAAATCAAAATCTTGTAGGGTGACAATCCATTTAGAGTATTTTCCCCCGATTAAATTTTTTGTCAAGATATACATCTTCGGGTTGCAATTAGATATCAATGTTGTTTTACGTAATAATATGTAGTGACGAAATCGTTGGATAGCTTGAACTGCTGCCAAGGCCAATTTCTCCACATGAAAATATTTGATTTCCATCGGGTTGAGATTCTGGCTTAGATAATAGATCACATGTTCATTGTGAGATTCATCCTCCTGAACCAAGACCATTCCAATTGTGGAATCAGAGGCAACTAAGTATAAAAAGTAATCCTGGTGGTAATTGGGTGGATGCAATAATGGTGCATGGGTCAACATGTTTTTTAGTGCATCAAAAGATTTGTCAGCAATCTCATCCCAAATAAAAAGAACACTTTGTTTCAACAACCAGGTAAAACCTTTTGTTAACTCAGCATAGTTCAGGATAAACTGACGTAAAATTTTTTCTTTCCCTTGCAAATTCTAGAGTTGGCGAAGAGTGGAAGGAGGAGGTAAATTGATGATAGCCTCAACCTTTGAAGGGTCAACACGAATGCCATCTTTTGAAACGATGAATCCAAGTAATCATCCTGATTGTACACAAAAAGACATTTGTGCGGATTCAAATAGATTTTTTAATGCCTACATCTCATGAAGATAGCTCGTAAGTGTGTAGGATGATCTTCTATGCGTAAAGAATGAGCAGGTAAATCATCCAAATAAGGCTCTACAATATGTTTGATGTCATGAAAAGCATAAGACATAGCTCTTTGAAAAGTTGTACCAACATTATTGAGTCTGAAAGGTAATTTTCAATAAGAAAATGTGCCCCAAGGCAATATAAACGTTGTATTTGGTTGATCGGCAGGGAGTATGTTGATTTGATAATATCCAGAAAAACCATCCTTAAATGAGAATATTTCATTTCCGGCAAAATCATCAATAATTTGGTTGTTATAGGGTGTAGGATAGTTGTCTTTGGGACACGCCTTGTTAATTTCCCTATAATTGATGCATAATCTTATAGTCCCTTGTTTCTTCGTAATGGGAACTATGTTAGATACCCAATCTATCAATGGAATTAGATAAATAAATCTTGCACGTAATAGCTTCTCAAATCAGCTTTGATAGCTGCAGCTTTCCGCAGATGTATTGGACGTAAAATTTGTCTAATACGCTTAGCATCTGGGTATGTCTTAATTTCATGAATTACAATCTTAGGATCGATTCCTGACATCTCTTCATAAGACCAAGAAAAATGTCTCGAAATTATTGAAATAGGGCTTTATAAGTGTTAATCTCTTCCATCGAACAAGAAGCACCTATATGAATGTTTTCAATAATTCTAGGTTTAACTTATATGTCGATAGGAACTGTTGCAGGAATATTTCCCAAATTAGTCTTGGAATCTGAATGTGTAATCAATATAGTATTATGAGGTTCTTTGTCATAATCAATCATAAAAATAGACGAAAAATAATTTTTGAGCTTATCAAGATTAGGTAAAAATGAAGATCTATGATGTAGATCATCCCAGGGTAATTCATTCAATGACAAAATTTCCCAAATACTTTCATCAGTGTTTGTTACACAGCATTTTTTCACCGTCCCTACAATCCCTCATCCCGTACATTGGAGGACTATTCCCGTGACCTGTGAACAATAAAATGACTTGAAACCACCTTCATGGCATCCTCTTGCATAAGGACAAATATGTTATAAAATTACATATTACAGAGCAATGCAACACATAAAATATGCGGAAAATACAAGCACACAAAACACATAAAACCAGAGAGACACAGATATATGTGGTTCACCTGGGGCTTGGCTACGTCCAATTTCGAACAACCAAATTCTTCCTTTCATTATCCAAAAATTGAAGAGAAAACCACATGTTACATCCACCGTAACATCCCCCTCATTCTCTCGCGCCTCCAGTGCTCGTTTCGTGCTTTGAGAATATACACGTAATACACTGCTGCAATACAATACCCTCATATATACAAGGGGGTTTCCTTCTAGGGCAAAAAACCCTAAACTAAACATAACTTCTACCGTCAGATCATCCGCATATGAACGGCCTAGATTGAATAGAAATTACTATACTTTTACAAGGCAATTTTACATCTTTTTTTAGCTTCGAGGCAATCGCCCGAAACCCCCGCCAGGGGGGCTCCGAAAAAGTGCCGCGACCCCTGTGAATTTCCCCATGACAACGATTAATTACTGGCAGCGTTTAATTACTGGCGTCATTGCCGCCCCGGGCGGCGTTGCTGCCCTTTTTAAGGTACAGGGGTCCAATGCTATGATACAAAGTAAACAAGATAATCAGGCTCCACACCCAACAATCTCCCACTTGGAGATTGATTGTAGCAACTCCACTGCTGCTTCATTTGCTAGACAATGACTCCTATTTGGACCTAGCTATTCCTCATCTTCATCATCATCCTTGAAGACCAATTGAAACTGAGCACATTCTCAGTTTCTCCCTGGTTACAACTTTTGTTAGCATATCTACAGGATTTTGGCTAGTGTGTATATTTTCCAGCTTCAACTCTCCATCTTCCAATACTGACCGTATGAAATGGTACTTGAGATGTATGTGTTTAGTCCTAGAATGAAATTTTGAGTTCTTTGCAAGATGAATGGCACTTTGGCTATCACTGTATAACGTGCCCATATCATTCTTCTTACCCAATTCACCCATAAGCCTTTGTAACCAAATCATTTCTTTACTAGCCTCTGTAGCAGCAACATACTCTGCTTCTGTTGTTGAAAGTGCAACAACACTTTGGATTTTTGAAACCCAACTGAAAACTGTTCCACCTACAGTAAATACATATCCTGTAGTGCTCCTCTTGTTATCTCTATCACCTGCCATATCTGCATCAGCATATCCTTGTAGAGCAATGTTTGAACCACCAAAACATAATGCTTAATTTGTGGTACCTCTCAAATATCTGAGAATCCATTTTACTGCCATCCAATTTTATTTCCTAGATTTTTCATGTACCTGCTTACAACTCCCACTGCATGTGCAATATCAGGCCTTGTGCAGACCATTGCATACATTAAGCTTCCAACTACTGATGCATATGGAAATTTAGACATATATTCCATTTCTTCGTGGGTCTTGGGGCACATCTCCTTACTAAGTTTGAAATGGCTAGCAAAAGGTGTATTAACTGGTTTTGAATTCTACATATTAAATCTTTTCAACACCTTTTCTATGTACTCATTCTGAGACAGTGTTAATTTGAGATTTTTCTTGTCTCTAGTTATCCTCATACCGAGGATTTGTTTTGCAGCTCCCAAATCCTTCATTGCAAATGAATTTTCCAATTTTCTTTCGAGCACATTTATTTCCTGCATGTTAGACCCTGCAACAAGCATGTCATCTACATACAATAACAATATAATATAGTTGCCATCATTTTTCCTTTTTAGATAAACACAATGATCAGAGTGACATCTAGTATAACCTTGTTCAGACATAAACTTGTCAAATTTTAGATACCATTGCCTTGGAGCCTATTTTAAACCATACAAGCTCTTCTTTAACCTGCACACCAATTTTTCTTTCCCTTTTACCTCATATCCTTCTGGTTGCTGCATGTATATCTCTTCCTCCAAATCTCCATGGAGAAATGTTGTCTTTACATCTAACTGTTCAAGATGTAAATCTTTCACTGCTACAAGACTTAAAATAGTTCTGATTGAAGTCATTTTAACAACAAGATAAAATATTTCATCAAAATCAATACCTTTCTTCTGTGCAAACCCCTTCACCACAAATCTAGCTTTGTACCTCTGTTTTCCTCCATCTTCTTCCTTCAGCCTGTAAACCCATTTATTCTGCAATGTAGTTTTACCTGCAGGCAACCTGACTAAGTCCCAAGTCTGGTTATGCATTAAGGAGTCCATCTCTTCTTCCATGGCTAGCTCCCACTTCTTCCTGCTTTCAACATGCATTGCTTCTTCATAACATTCAGGTTCACCAGAATCAGTCAACAATAAATAATATAATGAAGGAGAGTATCGTTCAGGGGGTCTACTTATCTTGGTAGATCTTCTAACACCACTTTCAGGTGTTTGAGGTGCCTGTTGCTGTTGTGGTGGTTGCTGCTATTGTGGTTGTTGATTATTATTATTTTCAGGCACCTTTACTTTTTCAGTTATCTCATCAAGAACCATGTATTCCTTGCTTTCTTTTTCCTGTTTCTTTTCCTGCAACTGATTCTTATACAAGACCTTTTCATTGAATATTACATCTCTGCTCCTAATGATTTTGTGATTTTCATAATCATATAAGAGATAACCAAAATCATTAACACCATATCCAATAAAGATACATTTCTTTGATTTTGCCTCAAGCTTTGTTCTATTTTCTTTATTAATATGGACAAAGGCCTCACAGCCAAAAGGCTTTAAAAAAGAGTAGTTTACCATTTTACCTGTCCATGCTTCCTCTAGAATACCACCATCCAAGGAACTTGAAGGCCCTCTGTTTATTAGATAAACAACAGTATCTACAACATCTGCCCAAAATTGTAAAGGAAATCCTGCATGCAATCTCATGTACCTTGCACGCTCCATGATTGTTTTGTTCATCCTTTATGACACGCCATTTTCTTGTGGTGTTCTTGAAACTGTCTTCTCTCTATGAATTCCATGCTCTGAACAGTACCTGTCAAACTCTTTGCTGCAATATTCACCTCCATTGTCTGATCTGAGACACTTCAACTTCTTTCCTGTCTCAATCTCAACCAAAGCTTTCCATTTCTTGAAAGTATCAAATACATCAGATTTATTCTAAATACAATAAATCCATTTTTTTCTAGTTGCATCATCAATAAAAGTAACATAATAATGAGAGCCACTGAGAGATGATACCTAAGCAGGTACCCATACATCTGTATGCACAAGCTCCAATTTTTCGCTCTTATTTTCTTTCCCAACTCTGAGAAATCTGACTCTCTTTTGTTTTCCATAAATGCAATTTTCACAGAAATCCAAATCAACATTCTTCAAACCTGGCAACAAATTTCTTGAGTGAAGAATCTTCATTCCATTCTCACTCATGTGTCCGAGCCTATGATGCCATAATGCTGCATCTGCTCCTTTGGAAGTTAAAGCATTAACAGAGTTAGAAATACCATTGCATAAATACAATGTACCAACCTTTTCACCTTTTACTATTACCAGGGCTCCTTTGGTGACCTTCCAAGTTTTATCTGTGAAAGTTGTCACACAACCTTCACCGCCTAACTGCCCTGTTGAAATCAGATTTTTCTTCAGATCTGGAACATGCCTTACCTCCTTTAGCAGCCATTGGTTTCCATTCTGTTGTTTTACAAGAACTTTACCCATTCCAACAATTTTACAGGGTTTATCATCACCCAAACGAACTTGTCCAAAATCTCCTTTAACATAGTCATGAAAATATTTCTTATTAGGTGTGGCATGGAATGAAGCCCCTGAATCTACAACCTAAGAATCAATAACATTTTCGAAAGAAAGAATCAAAGCATCTTGTAACACATCACCTGTCACATTTTCTTCATGATTGTTTTCTTGCTTTGCATCTCCTTCTTTTCCCTTCCAAGATCTACAATCTTTCTTTAGGTGTCCTCTCTTTCCGTATTTCTAGCACACTATCCCCGATCTGGACTTGGATCTGCCTTTCCTTGATTTACTACGATATCCTGAGCTCTTTCCTCTTTCCATTCTCCTTCCCCTAGACTTTGCACTCAAAGCATTACCTGATGTCTTACTGGAGCTTTTCCGTCGCATTTCCTCGCTAAGGATAGCACCGACAACATCATCAAAATTTAAAGTACTAGATCCAGAGACAGAGTTACTAATGGAAATAACTAAACCATTCCAGATTTCTGGCAATGAGCACAAAAATAACAGAGCTCTAACTTCATCATAAAATTTTACCCCTACAGAAATTAACTGACTGGTAACTGTATTAAAATCATTTAAATGGTCTGCAACAGATCCACCTTCCAACATCTTCATATTAAATAGTCGTTTAATAAGAAATACCTTGTTTGAGGCCGAGGGTTTTTCATATAGTTTCGCCAACGTCTGCATCAAACCCTCCATTGTTG
This sequence comes from Pinus albicaulis, assembly GCA_034641835.2. Taxonomy (NCBI): domain Eukaryota; kingdom Viridiplantae; phylum Streptophyta; class Pinopsida; order Pinales; family Pinaceae; genus Pinus; species Pinus albicaulis. The sequence continues at coordinate 38,415 of JAXQQM020091848.1, read as the reverse complement.
TTTCCTATGAAATATTGAAGGTGACTGACACCGCAAGGCACAACCATACTGTTCCGAATGCCTTTCTATCGAGAATGTTCCATTCCGCGTTTGTCATGGCCGTCGGCTTCTTTGTTTTTCCACTCAATGGTAGGTACAGATCTTTCTGATACAGATAATCTTCCATTTGAATCTTCCACAACGGGAAGTTTTGGCTGTTAAATTTCTCGACCCTAAATTTACCATCTTCCACCATTGCTCCCACTCGAACCAGGAACCCTTATTTTCTGCGAGTTTATCAACCAAATAGACCTTCGGCTTTGATACCAGTTGTTAGAAAATTATATATTACAGAGAAATGCAACACATAAAATATGTGGAAAATACAAGCACACAAAACACATAAAACCAGAGAGACACAGATATACGTGGTTCACCTAGTTTGGGCTACGTCCACCCCGAACAGCCAGTCCTTCCTTTCTATTATCCAGAAAAAATTGAAGAGACAAAACCAATAGCAGATCCATTGTAATATCCTCTATTCTCTCTCACAGTCTCCCTATCTGTTTCTTGCTCTGAGAATACACACGTAATACACAGCCACAATACAATACCCTCATATATACAAGGGGGTTGCCTTCTGGGGCAAAAAACCCTAAACTAAACATAACTTCTACCGTCAGATCATCTGCCTATGAACGGCCCAGATTGACTAGAAATTACTATACTTTTACAAGGCAATTTTACATCTGTTTTTAGCTTCAAGGGTGCTGCCCCCGAAACCCCCCGCCAGGGGGGGGGCTCCGAAAAGCGCTGCCGCCCCCCTTGGACCCCCCACAACAGCGATTAATTACGGGCGGCGTTGCCGCCCATTTTAAGGTACATGGGTCCAATGCTATGATACAAAGTAAACAAGATAATCAGGCTCCACACGCAACAAAATATTCCCCTGAAGAATATTTCCTCTGAAAAACCCTAAAAATAGATGTTTTATCCTTGGTGCGACTAGCCAGTTCATCCCTCGCGCTAATGGGGGAAATCCACACTAGAGGGCGCACCAATTGGCGCTCTATCCTTGTGTTTCACGTGCGCCAAGCTTATTAAGGGATGTTTTTAAAAAATAAATGGCGGAAGTTTGATTCTAACAAACTTCTGAATGAATCATAAAAAGGAGTTGAGTGGTTTGGCTCTGGATCTCCATGCATAGGAAGTGGTTTTCCACCTATCATGGAACCTTCCTAAGAGATAGGGCCTATCCCATGATTATAGGGATCCCAACTTCCTTTCCTCCATATATAAAAGCTTGCCCTCTCCATTAGCAAGCTAGCTGAACTTGTAGGAAGGAAACTATAGCCAGGTAACTTTTGAGAGCCAAGCCGAAGAGAGAGAGCTTCGTCCAGATTCCCGACAGGCTTTGTTGAGACATGCTCCGCTGCAAGCCCCGCTGAAGGAAGATCATAGCGTCAGAGAATTTGGTTGTAATCTCCCTTTTGTCATTTATAATATAAGAGACTCTAATTTTGGTCCCATTCATGTGTTCGTTTCTTTATGTAATGCAATGAATTATATCCTCTTTGACTGATGTATAGTTACATGCTTTAGATTTTACGTTGTATGTCGTCGTTTCCTTGAATGTGTACAACTGTTCGGACGTGTCGAATGGAAGGATAGTGATCTGTCGAGCGAGGGACGGGAAATGTCATCTTTCCTTCAACGACATCTGCGTGGGATTTGAGGTAGGCTACTTATCGCGGTCTTTGTCTTTTTGTAACTAGGAACCAACGTCATTGCGTGACTTGATTGTTGCTAGACCCGATCTAGGCTAGTGGGATCACCTCTGTCCGCAGAGGGGATTTACCTCCTCAACAAATTGGCGAATCCACTGGGGAATCAGTTGGAGTTAGTATTTTCTCTTTTAGTTTTTTACTTTTGTGATTTATTTTCTCTTCTGGTTCGCCTTCTTTGGTGTCAAACCCCTGTTCAGCCCCCGGAAGACCTATATCTAGTCTCTGTTTGTCCTTTTTCATATTTTTCCATAGTAAACTCGATTGGCGTGGTTTAACGCTTGATAGTCACGCCAACTAGTGCTTGTTGCTAGTTAAGCCCCCGTGCCAACACTTTTTTGGCGCAGATTACAGCCAAACAGGCACACCAACTCTGTTTGGTGTTAGGGTTTGCTTGCTTTTGGGCTCTCTGAGCTTGATTTTTGGTCCTGGTGTCATTTTTCTGATTGTTTGAGTGCCTTGAAGTCTTTGTTGACTGTGTTTGGCCCTTGTCCTCTAGTTTTTTTCCCTCTACTATCAGTTTTGCATTCTAGCCCTAGGGCTTCTAAGTGCTTTAGTGTGCTGAGCCTCCCATGGGTGTTTTTGGTCCTTGCTTTCCCGGTCAACTTCGTTTTCGCTTCTTTGCATTCATTTTGTTGGATTCCATTGTATCATTGCATTAATTGAGTGATTGTTCTCTCTTTCATTCAAATTTTTGCTTTGTCTCATTCCAAGCCTAGATTACACGATTTATGTGAGTCTTTTTCGATATTCTTCTTCGATTTGAGGGATTTCGTCATCAGTTTGGGTCTTGATTGTGTGCGTTTGTATTGAGTGAGCTTGTTTGTTTTATCTCTCACACTGTCATTTCTCGAATTGGTGTTTTCATTAGTTTTTTCATTCATTTAGTGCATTTTCTCTAAAAAATTGAAAAATATAAAAACAAATTTATTTGAATTTTGATTAGTCTAGTGAAAATTGAAATCTCTTTCGCATTAATAGTGTTATATAACTCTAAGTGAGAATTTTTCTAGTTTCATTAGCTTGCATTAGAGATAGTAGTGTATGTTTTTGCACTCTTTTTGTTGTTATTTGAAAAGCTCTCAACCCTCCCGTAGATAGCTCTTCATTGAACAAAGTGATATTTTGTGGCATGTAGTTTGCATTTAGGAGTTCCATGAGATCCAACATTCGATAGGGCATGAAAATTGAAACTTAAATTGAATATTAACTTTAAAATTTACTGAATTAACCTAAGGAAAAATTGAAACATTAACGGAATATCTATAGGTCTAGGTTAGTGACGTGTTCCGGCGTCGTTAAACCTAGTAGTTGTCGTTCGCCATCTGGCTTTAGACAGCGCTAGTACGGACTTGTGCTCCCCGTACCATCGCATATATAAAGGGAGACCCCATTAGGTTGCTATCCTTTATCTGTAGGAAGCCGAGTCTGCCGCCTTTTACCCGTGATACACCAGACACAGAATTCGGGGAGATTACCTGCACGTATGTCAAGTCCTTAGCTAATTTCTCTTTCATTTTTTTAACCAAGGTGTATATGGAAATTCAGGGATATCTGGTACACCCATTTTCCTAGATTACCAGAGTAGTCATTTTGATCTTTACTGACTCATTAAATTTGAAAAGATCATCAAGCACTTTTCCTTTCACGCTTGTTTCCAAATTGAAAGTGATAGAGTCACCTTTTACTTGTTTCTAAACTCTTAAAACATGAAACAGTAAAATTTCCAGTTTCAATGTGGTAAAATTAATCACCTACGATCACATGCCTATTTAGAGATTGATTTTTCGGCCTGTTGTTGTTTGCCTTGGTTTTGCCCATGTGTCTTTGTTTTGATCTCTTCCTCTTTTCTTACAATCACAGTGGTGGAACCCTCAGTTTTGTCTACTAGTAGTCCTTACATAGACGATTCATCAAAGGTCTCCCAGTCCTCTATTGAGTATCAGCAGCCTATTGTATCCGAGTTTCCCGACAGGGGACCGGTTATATCTGAACTTCCCTTTGGAGGACCAGTTGACTTCAATTGGCCCTTTTCCAACGCTTGGTTTGGATTTGGAGTAGGGGAACACTTCCCTCCTCTTACATCGGGATCACCTTTCTTAGCTACTATTATACCTCCTAGTCCTCGTCGCCTTTTAGAAGATCTTACGGCAAGGTCATATATGGACTCACCCAGTCCTTCTTCTAGTGAGGGAATTCCTACTTCTGGTGAAGATTACCAGCTTTTTCCCAAAGACATCCCCGAACCTTCTGTCATGTCTTCACCTGGTCCTTCACTCCCAGCTGGATATAAGTCTTTAAGTCAGGTCATGGCCGCTGTTGCCTCTATGGGAATATCGACTCCATCCACGAGGCTGACTATTCCCTCGTTAGGGATGTCGCCATCGAAACCTCTCACAACATCTCCTTTTGTCACATCGGTACCTGTTAGACCTACTATCTGCGTGGATGCGTCTATGTCTACTGTTACTACTCAGTTAGCTAGGACCTCGTCAGTTCCTGAAGATGTTTATATAGATTTTGATATTCCTAAGAACATTTCTCCTGAGGAGTATCGGTTGTCTTTACAGCCACCAAACTCCGAGGTTGGTCCATCCTCTTAAGACCTTAATCGTCCTTACTTTTCCCATTATGGACCGGATGGTGCCCCGATTTACGTATTTCCATATCAATATGTTGACTCGCAGGGAAACCCCCTTTGTTTTCCTGCTCCTGAGGCTTATTAGTATATTAACGGTTTTCTATTTTCCCAAGCTGGGCAACCCTTACAAAGATAGCCTTTGTCTTAGCAAGGATATGCTTCTGGCCCACAAGGATGACCCTTCCAGGGACAACCTTCGGCCCAGTCTGGTTATCTATACGACCTGCAAGGACAACCCTTACAGGGACAACCTTCGGGCTAGCAAGGATTCTTGTACGGTCTGCAAGGGCAGTCTTACAACCCTCAAGGTCAACCTCTACAGCCTCACCCTGTGGTCCAGCCAGGGCAACCTCAAGGACCCACAAGGAAACCGGGGTATCAACCTGGATCGTTGTACGGTCCTGGGGGGCAAACCCATCCTTCTCAATCGTTGGTGCAACCTTAGCAACCTCATTTTCCAATTGGTCCAAATGTTGCACAACCAGGGCCATCTTATGGTCCTGTCACAGGTCAACCTGGTTTTTAGGCACAACTTGGCCCTCTCCCGCCATCAGAACAACTTGCTTAGTCGGGGCAGCCTGGTGTCCTTCATAAACTGGGTCAACCTGTTCAACCAGGACAACCTGTTCAGCCAGACCAACCTGTTCAACCAGGGAAACCTTTTCAACCAGGACAACCTGCACAACTTGTTAACCCTGCTCAGTAGACAATCTATTCTATGCCACAACCAAACCTACCTGTGTGGCTAACTTATCAGGCTCAGCAGGGTCCCACTTACTAGCAGCCCGTTCGACCCCAAGGCGGCTATTACCTTCAAGGTCAGTCTTGACCGGTTTACAACCCACTCCAAGGTTTTGGTTATTACCTTCAACATCCAGGCTACACTTATACTCCACAGTCAAATCCATACACTGCTCAAATGGGGCCCACATATAATTAGAGTCATTAACCTAGTTATCAACCCCCGTATCCTGGTTTTCAGCCGCCATATCAACCTCACAATCCGGCTTATACCCCCTATGGTCAGAATCCTCCAGGACAGAACCAGTGGGGGCAGAGTTATGCTCAACCAGGATGGAGTACAAGTACAGGTCCTTATTGAGGACCTGGCATGCATTTTAATCCTCAGTTGCCTTTTCTTGTCACGTTGGAGTTACCGGATGTATCCAAATTGACCAATGATTCTTCATAATCCATATTGGACTCTGGTTCCGGCAAAGGTACTTGGTGACTGTCCCAAATTTGAAGGAAAATCTGGAGAAGACCCCCAAGCACATGTCATGACCTACGATTTGTGGTGCTCTTTGAACTCTTGGATAGATGACTCGATCCGTCTACGTCTTTTCCAGTGCACTCTTACCGGTGCTGCTGCTAAATGGTACATAGAACTACCCCGTGGTATTTTTCAAGACTTTAATACTCTAGCTATGGCATTGCTGACACATTTCTAGTTATCAGTTCGTTATGAAGCCAGGACGCATCTCCTGACATATCTAAAATAGGACAAAGCCACTCATATTTCAGATCATATTCATGAGTGGAGACGTTGTCGTCGGCTGATCAAGTTTGACATTCTTGATCAGCTTCTAACTCACTGGTTCACTACCTCCTTTTTCAACAATATTGCACAGGACATTGCTATGGGGGCATGTGTAACCGAGGAACAAGCCATTGCTCGTGCCCAGTACCTCAATTTAGTGTACTCTCAGTCTGACACGTTATATGATATCTTGACTGATGCCCCGCGGCCTGGGACCTCTAAAGCACTAGCTACCCCATCGGTTGACGGTGTTATTGGTTCCGTCTCTCAGACTTCTTGTAAGTCTTCTAATGGGAAGCAGAAATCAAATTCTTCCAACAATTCTGCTCCTCCTGCTACTCCAGATTCTGGTAAGACCGCGGAGGTCAATGTTGTTCAGGCCAATCCTGCGGACAAGGCTTCCAAAGGGAAGAAGAAGGAAAAAGGCAAGGCCAAATCCGATGTCCCGAAACCAGAATCCTCCAAATCACATGCTGATGATGGTTTGCAACGAAAACCAAAGTACCCTTGCCTGATCTGTGATGAATACCACTACACAAAAGATTGTCCCCGACGATCCGAGGTTAGTCAACTCCTTAAAGGCTCCAAGGGAACTCCAGTAGTTCTTAAGGAACCTTTTCCATCTCAGCAGACCCAGATGGTCGATCAGCCTTCACCATCTGCACCGTTTGGGTCTCAGGTTTTCATGATGAATGGTGTTGCACCTGTTTCTATTTCCACTCGATCGAAGGATATGACGGATCACGCCAGGAAGCTGGGAAGGAAGTCGTTGATGTCCTACCTCCCCCACCTACCTCTGGTCCTTTAGAAATTGAGAAGCCCAGTGCTGAACCCATTGTACGGCCACCTTCCAAAGGTGTTCTTCGAAAGTCTTCCTATAATCCAAACGCCCGTGCTGCTCAGCATTACAGCATTGTTGAGTATTTGGCATAAGCGCCCTCCGCAATGTCTATGTTGGAAGTGCTTCAAAGTTTCCCATCTCAACAGAAAGCTCTGTTATCAGCAATCACCGGAATTAATCTTGCCAATTCCAGCCTTCTCACCTTTGATCTAGAGAATTTCGTCCCTCGACTTCTGCACCATCTTGCCCTTGTTATACAAGTCGGCATCAACAGTCTCAATATTCATAGAGTCGTTGTGGACGAAGGTGCCTCTACCTACATTATGTCATCTTCTTGCTGGAAAGCCATCAATTCTCCAGCCTTTACTTCATCTCCCAATGCCCTCAGGGCATTTGATGGAAGGGAATCAAAACCCTTGCGTGTTCTCGCAAGTTTACCAATCACATTACAAGGTAAAACAGTCAACGTTGAAGTGGAAGTTGTTGATGCCAAAATAAACTACAATCTTCCACTTGGTCGCAGCTGGACCAACTCCATGCTATGCTTTCTGTCCACCCTCTTTCGGCTTTTGAATTTTCCACATGAGGGCAAGATTATTACTGTTAATCAGTTGTCTTTCTTTACCTCATCGTTCAAGAACAACGTGTCATACGTGGATCAAATTCCTAATCCCCTTGACAGTGTAGGACCTGGTCTTTTAAAGGACCCCGTTCACATGGGTATTTTTCCCATTCCACCACCAAACACCATTCAATTCAACATGATCTCTTGGTCAGATGACCCGTGGATCATCCCTTCTCCTGAACAGGTTACCTCTTTTGGAGAATCGATGCCTCTGACCCCAGTTGAAATCAATTATTGAGAGATAGTTGCTGCATCAAATCCTCCTCCTAATGAAAATGCTCCTTTGAGCATTGCTCTTGATGTTTATTCTCAATCCCCTTGGCTCGGCGATGCAGATTCACCCGATCCTTTGAGAGAATTTTTTCCGTCTGACGAAGCTATCGTGGAGACTATGCCTCTCAAAGATATGCCATGGAGCGATGGACATCATCGTTCCTCGTTCATGCCTGGCCTGGGGGCAATTTCTGATTGTCTCAAGCGTATTGTATGTGGTTATCTCCCTCCTGAACCTGCTCCTTTGAGCTCGTCGGAGCATAGTTCCTCTTCTTGTGTCAAGCTCCCTAAACAATGAAACAAGCTGCTTTGAGGACAATTCTTTTAAGTGTGTCAACCTCATTAAAATAATGAAACATGATCCTGTTCGACTCCTTGATGTGATCTCAATCTCGTGGTTTGAACCTTCACTGCATTTGCTTTGCATATGCACTGAAGCTTGGGGGGCATGTACCTCGAATTGAGACACCATGCTGGGGGCATGCCCATTTTTCCTTATCATTTCAAGCATAGTTTGCATTTGTGTTTTAATCTTGCATAAAAAATGAAACCCATCTTCAAGCATAGTTTGCACTTGTGCTTTTAAGCTTGTGTAAAAATCAAATATGATTGGTGTGATGCATTTTGTGAACTTTTAAATTTTCCATTGGGTCATGTGTTATACATATAATTCATTAGATAACATTGTATTAGACATTTGCATAACATATTAAAAACATCATCATATGTGAAAAGATCCATGCATATATATATGTGTGTGTGTGTGTGTGTGTGTGTGTGTGTGTGTCGAATGTTTGCGGCGTGTGCATCATATAAAATCCCAAAAATATGCGTGTTTGTTTTAATTTCATCCGGAGACAACATGTCTCTCAAAAATATGAATATGAAAAGCCTAGGAAAGTAATCAGCATGGTGCTCATGGTAGCATGTTACTGCCCGCACCAATCACTTCAGTAAGTGATGGAGGCAACTAGGCACCCCTACGGTGTGCCTCTGATAAGCCATAGGGACATCAGCTAGGCGAGCATAATCAGGAATCCCACGATCGATTCCCTCTAAGTTCTAAACCAGCTCGTTCCCCTCGCCCCGCTCACCTTGAGGGTCATAGGCAAGAGGGGTCCTCCGTGCGATCAGTGACATCCTGGCGGGCCTCTCTGGGCCGACATCTGCATACATATAGGATTAGTTGTTCGAACATGCATGTATAAAAAAAAAATCATAAAATTCATAAAATCAAAAAGAGTCTTACCCAGCTCCTCATCCCAGTCCTCTCCTTCTGGGAGTGGAAGTTCTGGGTCTCTTGTGAAATCAGTACCAGCATAGGTCCAGTCCTCTACGAAAATCAACTGTCGCCGGAGCCATCCGAAGAACTCGGGCCGCCATGAAATTTGCTGGCCCCCTCTTGCTCTGGGCATCAATGCTGCCCATTGAGCCATTCGTGGCTCTCTCAAAGGTTGATTTGCGACTATCGCCCCCTAGCCCTGGAAAATAGGTAGTTGTTCTAGGATGAATGATACCAAGATTGACCCGTACCCAAACTGCTTCAGTTTGGCCTTTTTACATTTAGTCAATTTCCGTTTTATATTCATGGTTACGGTTCTGGCCCAACCGAATACTATCTTGTTCATACATTCTGATGTGAGGAGGAGCTGTGTTTTGGTAGCCTCATGCGGTGGCTGCAACCCCGCGGCCCGCGTAATGGTATGTAGCACCACTCTGAGTGCTATATCGGGAACAGTGTGAATGTCAACTTTGCCACTACCTGATCCTGTTTGTGCCCCTGGGTACACTCTTTCCATAGCCATCGACATATTCTCGCCATAAGGCCTAGTACATGTCATGATCAGAATTGGACCTCTGCGAGACAATCCAGTGATTAAGTAGAAATCAGACACTTTGAGTTCAAGCACTTGATATTGAAGCCTAAACTTCTTTTCATTCTCATCCCAGATACTTATCAAATATTTTAACAATTTGGGCTGAGCCCTGAGACATGGTGTCAAGAAGAACTTCTTTAATCTGCAACTCTGAAGAGAATTCATGCATTTCTCATTCCCCATTGCCATTGCGTCCTCTTCATTGTGTTCCCTCTCTTTCCATTAAATCACCATTTTCGCTTTATACCTGCATTAAATTGGTCATAAGCACATCATAAGATCCCTTGGGCATTCAAAAATTCAATTGATTGGTTCAATTTTTGTGAAATTTGAGCGGAATATGAGGTTGCGGGGTTGGCGCAACTGTTTTTCTGACAGTTGCACTAGCTGGTGTGACCCCTTTGCAAAAAGATCTTGATTGGCATGGGTCCGTGCCTCATACCCGTGCCAACCATGGAAGCCCTAAATTTGCAAATCCTCCCCTCAGGGATTCCAAATCACAATGGAAAGCTATGAAATATGGCTTAAAACAGAGCTAATGGAAGCGACTCTTACCTGGAAAAGACAGGATCTGGAATGATGCACTAGATCATCCACAATCGTCACCGCAAGATCACAGGGAAATAACTCACTATCGCTCTACACAAGAGGTAAAAAGTAAAAAGTAAATATGTTTTTACTCTTTGGTCATATTTATAACTTTTCGAAATCAAATTAGGTTTTGGAGCTTATTTTTTTGATATTTTATCATATTTTTGTCGAAAAATGGGTTTTACACTTGCTTTTTGTGCAGCGACAGGTTTTCACGCGACTAGGATGACGACACGAGTTGTATTTTATACTTTTTCGGACTCGGTAAAAACACGAAAAAGTCACTACTAGAGTCATATTTCAGCTCTTTTCTGACTCTAAAAATGAAAATATTGTCGAGTCGCTTTCCATGACCTCAGATCCTTTGATGTCAAATACTTCCAAATCCAGTGTCATGCCACCGATATGTTCAAGAGAAGTTGGCCTTTGTAGTTTTCAACCTCCCTCTGATTCTCTACTGATCTTGATTCGCAAACATCATTTTCCTTTGTCTTGCATCGATGATGTGGGAAACACTATGGCCCACCTTCGATCAAGGTCACTTTCTATCGACTTCAGCTCATTATCCAAGAGGCTGATATAGAGACTCCCTTCAGGTTACCTTGGAGCCTGCATGCCTTAATGGCAGGTTCTTCGCATTTGACGCAAGGTTTTCATTATTCGCCTTAGATCGGATGATTCTGTGGGTGTTTGACACTAGCTCACTGTTCACATTTCGTGGATTGTACGTATGGTACCTTGAGGGCCATCCTCATTATTGGTGGTTCCTCTCGTGTCTGTTAACGGATTTCATTATTGGCTGGTAATCAGACGATGTTCTTGCATGTTCGACTTCAGCTCACTTATTCACATGCTCAGACTTGTACTCTGTTTGGGTCGAGATGGAGCGCAAGACACTAGATTTTGTCTGAAGAGATCCAGGCTGCAGATTTTTTGTGGATTATCATGATTAGTTACATGACTCATTTGATTGGATGGCTGCGACCATAGCTGAGTCTACTTGTTGATCCTTCTTTAATGGATGGTTGCATCCATACCTTGGATCTCGGTTATTGTACACTCTATTATGGATGGCTGCGCCCATACCACATATCATGTATCAGAGATATCAGTTGTAGTTGTATTTGTAGGTCTTCCAATGGCAGTGTTTTTAGTTGGGCATGTTCTCATAAAGCATTTCACCCCTCCCTCTCTCTCGGACCTCATGCTTTAGGGGGCATCTGTTACACAACATGTTGTCACCATCCCTGCAATCCCTTATCCCATACATTGGAGGAACATTTCTGTGACCTGTGAATGGTAAAATGACCTGAAACCACCTTCATGGCATCCTCTTGCATAAGGAAAAATATTCCCCTGAAGAAAATTTCCTCTGAAAAACCCTAAAAATAGATGTTTTATCCTTGGAACGACTAGCCAGTTCATCCCTCGCGCCAATGGGGGGAATCCACACTAGAGGACGCGCCAATTGGCGCTCTGTCCCTGTGTTTCACTCATGCCAAGATTATTAAGGGATGTTTAAAAAAAATAAATGGCAGAAGTTTGATTCTAACAACTCCTGAATGAATCATCAAAAGGAGTTGAGTGGTTTGGCTCCGGATCTCCATGTATAGGAAGTGGTTTTCCACCTATCATGGAACCTTCCTAAGAGATAGGGCCTATCCCATGATTATAGGGATCCCAAATTCCTTTCCTCCATATATAAAATCTTTCCCTCTCCATTAGCAAGCTAGCTGAACTTGTAGGAAGGGAACTATAGCCAGGTAACTTTTGAGAGCCAAGCCGAAGAGAGAGAGCTTCATCCAGATTCCTAATAGGCTTTGTTGAGACACGCTCTACTGCAAGCCTCGCCGAAGGAAGATCATAGCGTCAGAGCATTTGGTTGTAATATCCATTTTTTCATTTATAATATAATCAACTCTGATTTTGGTTCCATTCATGTGTTCATTTCTTTATGTAATGCAATGAATTATATCCTCTTTGACTGATGTATAGTTACATGCTTCAGATTTTACATTGTATCCTACTTGTTGATCCTTCTTTAATGGATGGATGTGTCCATACCTCGGATCTCGGTTATTGTACACTCTATTATGAATGGATGTGCCCATACCACATATCATGTATCAGAGATATCAGTTGTAGTTGTATTTGTAGGTCTTCCAATGGCAGTGTTTTCAGTTGGGCGCGTTCTCATAAATCATTTCACCCCTCCCTCTCTCTCGGACCTAATGCTTCAGGGGGCATCTGTTACACATCATTTTGTCACCGTCCCTACAATTCCTCATCCCTTACATTGGAGGTATATTCCTGTGACCTGTTAAAATGACTTGAAACAAACTTCATGGCATCCTCTTGCATAAGGACAAATATTCCCCTGATAACATTTCCTCTGAAAAACCCTAAAAATAGATGTTTTATCCTTAATGTGACTAGCCAGTTCATCCCCCACGCCAATGGGGGAAATCCACACTAGAGGGCGTGCCAATTGGTGCTCTGTCCCTGTGTTTCACTCACGCCATGCTTATTAAGGGATGTTTTTTAAAAATAAATGGCAAAAGTTTGATTCTAACAAACTCCTGAATGAATCATCAAAAGGAGTTGAGTGGTTTGGCTCCGGATCTCCATGTATAGGAAGTGGTTTTCCACCTATCATGGAACCTTCCTAAGAGATAAGGCCTATCCCATAATTATAGGGATCCCAACTTACTTTCCTCCATCTATAAAATCTTTCCCTCTCCATTAGCAAGCTAGTTGAACTTGTAGGAAGGAAACTATAGCCGGGTAACTTTTGAGAGCCAAACCGAAGAGAGAGAGCTTCGTCCATATTCCCGACAAGCTTTGTTGAGACACGCTCTGCTGCAAACCCCATCGAAGGAAGATCATAGCATCAGAGCATTTGGTTGCAATCTCCCTTTTGTCATTTATAATATAAGCGACTCTGATTTTGGTTCAATTCATTTGTTCATTTCTTTATGTAATGCAATGAATTATATCCTCTCTGACTAATGTATAGTTACATGCTTTAGATTTTACGTTGTATCCTACTTGTTGATCCTTCTTTAATGGATGGTTTCATCCATACCTTGGATCCTGGTTATTGTAAACTCTATTACGGATGGCTGTGCCCATACCACATATCATGTATCAGAGATATCAGTTTTAGTTGTATTTGCAGGTCTTCTGATGGCAATGCTTTCAGTTGGGCATGTTCTCATAAAGCATTTCACCCCTCCCTCTCTCTAGGACCTCATGCTTTAGGGGGCATTTGTTACACAACATTTTGTCACCGTCCCTGCAAACCCTCATCCCGTACATTGGAGGACTATTCCCGTGACCCGTGAATAGTAAAATGACCTGAAACAAACTTCATGGCATCCTCTTGCATAAGGAAAAATATTCCCCTGAAGAACATTTCCTCTGAAAAACCATAAAAAATAGATGTTTTATCCTTGGCGCGACTAGCCAGTTCATCCCTCGTGCCAATGGGGGAAATCCACACTAGAGGGCATGCCAATTGGCGCTCTGACCCTATTTTTCACTCGCGCCAAGATTATTAAGGGATTTTAAAAAAAAAAAAATGGCGGAAGTTTGATTCTAACAAACTCCTGAATGAATCATCAAAAGGAGTTGAGTGGTTTGGCTCTGGATCTCCATGTATAGGAAGGGGTTTTCCAACTATCATGGAACCTTCCTAAGAGATAGGGCCTATCCCATGATTATAGGGATCCCAACTTCCTTTCCTCCATCTATAAAAGCTTGCCCTCTCCATTAGTAAGCTAGCTGAACTTGTAGGAAGGAAACTATAGCCAGGTAACTTTTGAGAGCCAAGTTGAAGAGAGAGAGCTTCGTCCAGATTCCCAACAGGCTTTTTTGAGACACGCTCCGCTACAAGCCCCACCGAAGGAAGATCATAGCGTCAGAGCATTTGGTTGTAATCTCCCTTTTGTCATTTATAATATAAGCGACTCTGATTTTGGTTCCATTCATGTGTTCATTTCTTTATGTAATGCAATGAATTATATCCTCTTTGGCTAATGTATAGTTACATGCTTTAGATTTTATGTTGTATGTCATAATTTCCTTACATGTGTATAGGTGTTCAGACGTGTCGAACGGAAGGATTGTGATATGTCAAGCGAAAGATGGGAAATGTCATCTTTCCTTCAATAACATCTTCGTGGGATTTGAGGTAGGCTACTTATCACGGTCTTTGTCTTTTTGTAACTAGGAACCAACGTCATTGTGTGACTTGATTGTTGCTATATCCGATCTGGGCTAGTGGGATCCCCTCTGTCCGTAGAGGGGATTTACCTCTTCAATAGTGTTAAATACATGTTGAAAGGGATCTGAAAATGATGTCAAGGCTGAGCTCGATAGAGAAGATGATTATTCATTGATCACATTAATTTGATCAAGAGTAGTTGAAGGTGTGTCAGAATACGACTGTACTGCTACATGTGCCATTTCAAAAGGACTCAAAGGTATCTTGCCATTGAAAGAGACCAATTCTGATTCTAAAGGTACTACCCACCTGTCATCAAATGGTATAGTGATTGATGAGATCATATTGATGTTGGAAATTGTTCGCAATGCGTTGGGTGGAGGTACAGTGAAAGTTCCCATGAGAGCATAATACTTCACTGATCCTACACCAACATCTTCGTTTGGGATAACTGTTTTTCCGACATGCTATATGTTTTCTGTAGAAGTAGGGTATGATGAAAAGTATGACAACTGATCGATTTTCACAGTCTTTCCTTTATGAGGAAACATGATTACCCCAAATACTGATGAAAATACAATAGTCATGGCATAAGACCAACTACGACCCAAAATAAGGTTGTAATCGAGAGGGGCATCAACAATTTCCACCTCTAGATTAACGGTTTTTCCTTCTACTTCTATAGGTAGATCCTAGAGTATTCAGTATGGATGAAATCCTCTTCCATCAAAGGCTTTAAGGATAGTCGGTGATTGGTTGAGTGCTAGAGAACCAAGGGTTTTCCAAATTTTTAAGCACATTATACACGTGGACGCCCCCTCATCAATTATAATATGGAAAAATCATCTTGATTTGACTAATACTGGAATATGAAAAACCATCTGATGAGGGATTCTTGGTGTAAATTTTCGAGATAAAAAACCATGAGGTTCGAATCCTGAGGATCAATAGCTTCGATAGATGATAATAGTAATTTCCTTTTTTTTGGAAATGATTGTAGCACTTCTAAGGCCGACATTGATGAAGGGGATATCACCAAATCCTCAACAATGTCGTAATTATGAGCAGATCTCGCATATGGATTGAAAGTTGACTTTCAAAGTACACCTTTAGCAGGCGATTTAATCACTAAATCAAGATTAGGTTTCTTGATTTGAAGTGGTTCGGAAAACAAAGGATTTATGGCTAGTGTTTGACTAGAATTTTATGTCTCTTTACCAGTTACAGTATTTTTAATTCCATAGTCTTAAGATCATGTCACAACCATGGCCTGAGACATCATTAAAATATATGATGATGAATTTGAAGAAGATCCTATCATTTTACTATCTTGAGTGGGAGAAGGATCCTTCAAGACAAAGAGTGTGGGTGAACCTTTGAAAAACTTGGAGACCTCGGACCGATGTGCACACTCTTTAGTATAGTGATCCTCGTCACAGATAAGACAAGGATAACAAGGTTTCCGTTTTTTATCAGCTGGTTCGTTTTTTTATGTTTTCTCTTTGGGATATGTATTTTGTTTGTTTTTATTATTTCCTTTCTTCTTATTACCGGTTTTAGCTTTAGTTGTGGATTAATCTACAACATGAATTTCGGCAAAAGTTTCAAGGAAAGAATATCCTTTAGGCGAATCTGGTAAAGTTATGATGGGAGAAGTAAGTTTGGATTACTTCTTCTTACTCTTGTTAGCGCTAACTCTACCAATTACACCATTTGCAGAATGAGAACCAAAGGGAGTTGCAGTTATTTGACCTGAACGTGGTAAGTCAAGAATTTTTTCATATAAAGTACCAGACTGTGTATGTACAAGGTCTAAGTACTATGCTTGAGCTATGACCTGTTATTCTGTAACAACACCTCCCTTAGCTACATCTTCCATGATCTTTGGAAGTAATGATTTGATTCAGAATGAAAACTTTCACTAAATGTTGGATACATCTCCATTCATGTATGTGATTTGAAATGTATGTAGATGTACTTTGTTTTAATGAAGTTAAGAGTTATGCTCCATTTTCGTAACGGACTAGCAACTAAAAGTGTGTTAAGAAAGTTGTTGCTAACGCATTGAAATTGTTGAAAGAGCCACGTGGTAGTTCAAGATACCACTTTGCAGCTAAGCTTATCAATGTTATTTGAAATAGTATAATTGAATGGAATCATTGATTAAAGAGTTGGATGTGCACCAAATGTGGCAAGTAATTACATGATTTGAGGGGTCTTCTCCTAATTTACCTTCAAACTTAAGAATATCATTGGGAAACTTATTCGGCATTGGCGGCCAAAATGGAAGATAATAAATCAGATCATTTCTGAGGCGTGACAAATCTAGCAAGTCCAAAGTTGCAATGAATGGTAACTGACAGTTAGGGTCTTGTTGAGCAAACTGATAACCTTAAGGAAGATACCAGTATTCGGAGGAGGATATCTAGGGTAGCCTGGAATAGCCTGTGCGGTTGGAATTGGAATACCTCCAGGATAACTAGGGTTAGCCATATCAAACTGAGGTTGAGTTGGTATCTGATATGTATAATTAGGGTATGTTGAATTTGGTAGACTGGATTTTGTCCTACGGGTCCATATTGAAACTTACCTTGATACGATTGATAAAAAAACTGACATGTATAAGGTTGGGTTATTGGAATTGTAGTTGTACCAGGTTGTCTTGTAGAGGTTTGAACAGTAAAATGAACCGTAGGTCTAGTTTGATGAGCAGTGAATTGAGGGATTGCCTGTGATATAGTTGATGTCGTTGTTTGAGGGGCTGTAGCAATAGGGACTTGGGAAAATCTAGGGATATGTGT
Source organism: Pinus albicaulis (assembly GCA_034641835.2). NCBI lineage: Eukaryota > Viridiplantae > Streptophyta > Pinopsida > Pinales > Pinaceae > Pinus > Pinus albicaulis. The sequence continues at coordinate 21,238 of JAXQQM020091848.1, read as the reverse complement.
ACTTGGTTGTTGAACATAAGTTTGTACAATAGATTGGACAGGAGTTCTAGGCATACTCGAACCAGGTTTCTGACTACTAGGTACAGATACCTGAGGTGAAATTTGAAGTGTAGGTTGGACAGGTTGCTAGATTTGGGTATAACCAAATTGACCAGTTGGCTAACCAGGCTGATTATAAGGTACTTGACCAATAGGTTACAAATTCTGTTAGATCAATGATGGGTTCCACACTGGGTTTACTCCAGGATAAAGAGATCCCATCAAAGGTTGTGGTGCATAAGGTTGGCCATAACCAAGTTGAGGAATTGGAACGTAAGTTTGATAATTTTCCAAATAATTTCTAGTAAAAGGTTGACCTCCTTGAAAGGATTATTGCTCTTGATAAAAATGCTGCCCCAAAGGAGGTTGTTGTCCTTGAATAGGTTGTGGCCCTGGCATAGGGTACTTCCCTTGAAGAGGTTGTGGCCTTGGGATAGAGTACTTCCCTTGAAGTGGCTGTGGCCCCAGTATAGAGTACTTCCCTTGAAGAGGTTGTCCTTGAGGAGTATACTACCCCCCAGGCTGTAAATTACTACCTTGAGGGCCAGGTAAAGGAATATTTCCAGAAATCATGTAGACTTGTTCCATTGTCAAATTTTCAGTATCAGATTCATTGAGACTAGTTAATTGTGTAATTTTTTCAGAAGAGGGAGATGCTCCTGAGAAAGTACCAGAGAGTGACTGGTATCCAGTAGGAACTGATGGACCACCATACAAAAAAAATTCTGGCGATGAAGAAAACATGGATGACTCACCAGACATCTTTGATGAAGGCATGTAACTACCCCTGGATATGGAGTAAAAAGGAATATGAGGTGGCGACTACTTAAGACCAGTATTATGTAGAAAGTTGGTTAACTAAGAATACCAAGGGTCCGGTTTAAAAGGGTTGTAAGGGTAAATCGGTTCACTATACCTTAGCTCTAAAGATTCTTGATGCAAAGGAAGTACAACCTCTTCTTCTGTATCAGTAACGTCTTCGATACTAATCAGGTCAGGAGGAAGGTTCTTAGTGATGCAAAACTTCACTCGAGGTGAATGGGGACAACCATGTGTTTAGGCTATGAACTTTGAAGTTGACTTAGATGAAGTAGATTTAGTTTCAAGTTCATATATCTCGGGTCCAATAAGTTGACTATCTGAAAATTCACCAGTTGCAGACTCAACTGTAATTAATTTTGAAATTTTTTGTTGTTCTTCCATCTAAGGTTTATTTACTTTGTAATCGGGATGTATAATTATTGATGTTTCCTCTTGTTCAATAGATCTAGTTCTTGATTGTTGACCTCTTTCAGATTTAATATTTTTTAATTGACTTGATGTGTACTCGATGGGTTTTCCCTACATTCTACGATAATGTCTCGGTGATTCAACCACGGTTAATGTTTAATGCACGAAATCAAAAAATATTTCAACAAAATAGACCTAAGGCCACTAAGGAAACAAGAAATTTGAACACACACCTAAACAATCTAAGAGACAATCCACACACAAACAATATGTTACCACACTAAAAACACTAGTTGGTGATGAAATCCAACGTCGTAGAATTTTGATGTGGAAAACTTGGCGGTTGGAACAGTGACCCCGAAAACCTGCTTAATGAAATAGTCTGGTGCAAGTCCCTCCATTTATTCCATCTCGAAATGAAGAGTACCCTCTGGAAAGTCCAAGTGAGTCTAGCCGATGTCTGTTCCAGGTACAGTGGGACCTTCCCTCCATCGTCACCTTGGGAATAATCCTGAAGATTATGCTCACTAAGGTCACCAACAAAAACAAATGTACCTGGGGAACAATCTACGATCCAATATACACACAAGGGAAGAGTATCAAGCTCAATCCCCTTGAAGGCTCCTCGACATGAAAAATTTGAGGTTTGCCAGCAAGTAACACCAGGCTCCTTGACAATGGTTAATTTGAGGTTTATCGTTTGTATTACATGCACATATTCTATCTTTGCCAATGAGATAGGTACGATTACCTCACTGGGTCCGACAGATCTCGTGCTTGACTCTTTTAAGAAGAGCTTCCCAGAGCACAAATGCAACAATTATATTTTCCTGCCGAAATATTCTACTTGTTTATTTAAACTGTTTTGGAATGTTTATTACAACCTATTCCAAAACACTAGCCTAAGCTATGTTGGTAGAATGAGCCCTAGAAATTGTAAAATATCTAGATTGATTTTATTAAGGCGTTGTATTAATTTGGTTGTTGCTTAAGACAAAGGATATGGAGTTGACACTTTAATGATGTTTGTGAACCGACTCATTTCTTTTCAATGAATCTTATTTAAGGGAAAGTTGAGATATTTATCAATTTTCAAAACACAAATCCTTTCATTCATAAAAAAAATCCTTTTTGAAAAGAAGATGATTTCATGAAGAACTAAATTTGCAAGAATGATCAAATAAAATTCCTTGAATGATAAAATCAAAAACTACAATTCAACAAAAAATCCATTTCCAAAGGAAAACAATCTCTAAAAACTCTAAAAGCATAAATTTCAAAATCAAAGAAAATTCTAGTTCTGAAGTCTATCTAGAATGTTTGTGGATGATTTCTCCTAGCTTTTAATCTATCTATAATGTTTGAGGATGATTTCTCCTAGTTTGTGATCAGGCTAAGAAAATTTCCACTTATCTCAGCAGAAATGAAAACATCCAAAAGTGCTTTGGTGTTATATCAGGCTTCAATAAGCTAGAAGCTCTTCCAAATTTGCAAATGAAAAGGGAACTAATTTTCATAAAATTAAGGTTTTTAATTATCCTAAAGGCATAAAAAGACAATATCATCATACCAGTAAGCTAAGGCAAATGAAGGTATCTTTTATATAGAGAAGCAATAAACTAGGGCAAACTCTCACTTATAAAATGCAAACAGGATGATAAATCACAAAAACGCAAAATTTGTCGAAAAGAAATTCTCACACAAGATTTGAAAACTAAGATAGATCAGGGAAAACATAAATAATCAACTTATTTGGCTCTAAAAAAAAGAAAATTTAATTTTTTCAAAAAAATTTCAAAAAATAAATAATAAGCTTTCTTTTTTAGGGATTCTTAAAAATTTTCTACCTAACCAGACTCAGACAAGTCAAAATTATAAAACTTTAAAATTCAAGCTTAAAATAAATAAAGAAAACTAAGCTTTAGTTCCCCAGTATGGTCGCCAATTTGTTACGTGGATTACCCCCTCTTGCGGACAAGAGCGATATCCCTAGTACTCCAGGGAGTAACTAGAAACAAATATTCATTTGGAAACCTTTTCCTCTAGATTAATTGAATTTTAGAATTATTATAAAAAAGTAGAGAGGAAATTCCCCTACCTTGAAATCCAAAAGTTTGATGTAGCCTTTTGTCCCGTCGCTCCAAAGTGATTTCTCCAAAGAGTAGAACCTGCAATCAGAGACAAGACAAAGAATCAAATCATCTGCAATATATAAAAATAGAAAAATTCTAATCCAACTTAGTGATCAAGGAGTCTAAGTATTGATGTTATTATAATAAGCATAGAAACAAATCAATGATAAAAAGAGATTCATATGTATTGTCTTGAATCAAAAGAGTAATCTTACAACCTGATGCCTTGATTTCGTATAGATTTCTCCCGGGGTCCTGAAAAATCGTTTCTCTTTCAGTCTGATAAGCCTTCTTTTCTGATTACCAGCATGGAGTTATAGAAATAAGGGTGTGATCATTCTGATGCCAACAACAACTCACTAGTGTAGAAAGTATGCACTCTTATGAACTCTCTTCATCTTAGAAACAATATAAGTCAAATTATATCATTCACAATCTATGTGTGTATACACTTCAACATGAAACTTGAGCTCAATTTATAGGGAAATGGAGGTAGTTTCATTTCCATGAAGAGGGGGATGGATTTCTCTCATGAAGGGATTTGAGCTCCATGAGTCGGGGGATAAAGCTCGAACTGATCACGACTCTAGAAGCTTCCAGTTGGGAGAATATTCGACTAGATAGGCTTCTAGAATTTACTTTTTATTTCATTTCCTTTTCATGGGGGTGCACAGGTAATAGTGGGAAAAAGGGAGGGAGTTTTCGTAATTTATGGATAGAACAACAGTGCATGCGTAGGGAAAGGCTAGAAAAACCACGCAGGTAGACTTTTAAGGGTTTTTACAAAGCTTTTCTCCAATTCCAAGACTTGATTTAGGAACATTGGTGTTTTTGACCTCTAAGGGAACATGATATAGATAATGATAGACCCATATGAATAGTTAAATGTCATGGTGAAAAAATGACGTGTAAAACCAACCACCCTTAACTCAAAATTCATGAGCTAAATGGGTTTATCACACTCAGTTAACTATTAGATGTGATTATGAGATAAGATTACATTTTATTATCCAATTTAATTAAGGGAAAATTAGACACACATTTCTTGTTGACTTTTCAACACTCCCTCTCAACAAGAAAGGGATTATCAGCTACCCTGATCCTGCCTCTATGGTATTTGAATTTTCTCCTCGCGAGCACCTTCATCATAATATCTGAATCCTGATCTTCCATGGAAATGTACTGAAGTAACATAATCAACCTCTGAACACAATCTCTTAGATGGTGGTACCAGATGTCTATATTCTTGGACCTATCATGGAATACTAGATTAACTAAGAGTTTAATGCAACTCTGGTTATCACAATGTATCACCATCGGATCCATCTGAGAACCAAACAAAATAACCAGAAACTTCCTCATCTAGATGGCCTCACATGCAACCTGACTGGATGCAATTTACTCTGTCTCGGATGAACTGAGTGCCACAGATCTCAGCTTCCTGTTGTACCAAGAAATTGTTGTCGATAATATGCTGAAGATCCCTCCAGATGTGCTCTTTTTGTCCGATGGACTGCCTACCCAATTTGCATCGGTGAAGCTGTTTGTGCTCAACCTAGTGTTCCTAAATTGAGTTCATTAATTGTCAACCAGGGTTGGTAAACTACTAAAGTGTGGTGCACTATATGTGCCTACGTATTTGTTTCTCACTACGTTGTGTTTAGTGTTTTATGATGTTTTTGGTTTTATGGTTTTATGTTTGAAAAGGGAAAGAACTAAGTGCTGGTGAAAAGAAGCTATTGGTTATTTAAAACAGAACAAAGCCTAAACTATGGATGACAAACAACAAATGCAAAGCTTGATAATGAATTCATTGCAAGAAAATAAATCACAGTAAGTTATTTGTAACACAGTAAGGTTTCTATTCTAGATTAACCTATGAAGTTGAAGTTACCCTATTCTGCAATTTGACTTATCACTTCTAGGCCTTATTCATAAGTTTTGAGATTTTATAAAATGATGCTTGGGAAAAAAGGCTATAAGTGAGTTTGTAAAAGATTTGCAGAGTGATCAAAGCCTTAAACTAATATGACTGACCCCTGTTCATGTGATGATGTATCAATATAAATTCAGAACAAAAGTAAGTTGCAAATAATGAAGGCCAAGAGATTAATTTTGACAACTAGCACTACTTGAAATACAATGGATAACCTAGGCTAGAAATCGGTCTATCAATCTTAAAAGACAGTGACTACAACTTAAACTAGAATGCCATTAATCTTTTCTTGAAACAAAATGAACTGAGACTGAACTAGAGTGCTTCTAATCTACTTGAAGTACAGTGAACAGAGTTAAACTAAAATGCCATTATCAAATTGGGAATGTAGTGACAGAGCTGAACTAAATGCAATCAACCTCCGGAGTGTTGTGACTAAATTAACATGCAACTAGTCTATGGAATTCTACAGCCCATCTCGTTCAATAGAAATGATATTTTGGAAGAGTTTGCAAAACAAGTCTGGCTGTATTATTCCATGCATTTGAACATAAATATAAGAAAATACAACTAGAATCTAAGACACCACATATTTTTCTTATTCATTGTTAATGATGTTTTGGAAGAGTTTGTAAGAGTAAGACTGGTTGTGACACTTAGTGTAAACAAGCATAAATCATAAAATTCGAAAGGAAATGCAACTAAAATATACAACACCACAGCTATGCCTTATTCATCGTGATGATATTTTGGAAGAGTTTATAAGAGTAAGTCTAGCTGTGATGATTAATGTAAACAAGCATGAAACATAAACTTCAGAAACCTACTTAAGCTAGAAATGAAAAACGAGACTAAAATAATTATCTAAACCGTATAAACAAGGCTGCTCAGGTAGCAGGGGCCCTCTACCACCGGAGTAGCACGAAATCTACTTCAAGATTGACTCAACGCTTCTAAGGAAATGATGCTTCTTTCATTAAAGAGAAATTACTTCAAAAACAGAGTGTTTTCGGACTTCTGAAATCTAGCAATCAACCACAAAATCTAACCTTGTCCCTCGGTTTCCCGAGCCATATTTGTAACAAGTTTACATAACTGTCTTGAGATAACCTAGGGATAATTGTCTTTCCAAATAAAAACCAAACTAGGACTCTGATGGTGGTCACATAATAGAATTAAGGACATCTGGACTATCCTTGTCCTATTAGGAGTCTCTCTCCTAGTTTGAGTTCCCACGTACATAACCGCCTATAGAATTCCATTCAAACTTTGTGGAGAGTAACAAATGATGAGGGAATGATGTGGAATACGACCATATGTGGTTTCCTTTGAGATGACACCTGGAACCTGCGTAGACATGAAGACAACTGCAGAATCGACAACTAGCTACAAAATGTCTGCATTCTGTAGCTAGATCTAGTTCAAAAAGTACTACAATGACAAAATCATAAAAACATAGCAATTTAGTCATGATATTCATTCTTAAAGAAATTTTAACTAATTCTACTGATCATTTGAGCCTGTGATTAATAATGGACAAAGGAAATGGAGTGGAATGTGGTGGAAGAAAGAACATCTTTGGAGCTCAACATACCCCCACTGCTAGATTCTTGCATGTCCTCATGCAACTATTCCATGAACTCTGAGACCTCTGCAAGGAAATCCAACCCTCTTCTTCTGCTTTGTCTGGCAGTCAAAGGTCTTCTGGGCTTCCTTATGACTAACTTGAATCTCAAATTTGTGAGTGCCCTAGTTAACTTTTTATTTCTCTTCTTCAATTTTTCACTGGCCTTGTGTAACTTTTGCATTTGTAGAGACAGAGTTGAATTCATATCAGTTTTTAGTTTAACTTGCTCTCTCAGAATTTCATTCTCATTCTTGATATGTCTGTTGAGTATTTCTAACTCATATTTATCCCTCCTTAGGATATCAACTACAGATTTTGGTGGACTAGGAGTTCTGTCTCTTCCTTCTGAAGCTCTTTTCTCTAATGTCTCAACATAGTTGTAAATTTCTTGCTGTGCAGGGTCTATTTCAGGAGCTCCTTCATCAAAATCCTCCTCAGTAGGTGTTTCTTCATCCTCTATGTTTATGACTCCAGTTTGTTTAACCTTTGTTTTCTTTAGTATCCCTCTAATTCTGTGGCTCCTTCTCGGTTGAGATGGCCCTTCTCCTTTCTCTATGGCAAATTTTCTTATTATCCTCTCTTTCTTGAGCTGCTTCTTAATCTGAGTCAATTTCTCAGAAATCATTTCTTCACTGCTTTCTTGTATTGTTTTACCAGTTTTAGTTTTGGAGGTTTTCCATTTTCTGCTTCTTTTTGTAGGTTTGTCTTTAGGTGGAGGTTCCTTGGGTTCTTCAAAGTGATTTCTCACTAAGAAATCTTCCCAATTATCTCCCATTTTGCTCAAATGATGTTCAATCAAAATTTTGACTAAACCATGGTGGTATAAGGTTGTTTCCAGAAATGGAATTCTCTTTTGAACACTTGAGGCCATTTTCTTTAAACTATGAAGCAATAAAAAGGGCAAATTGAGCTCTTCTTCTAGGAAATGCACTATCAACCGAATATGATAGACATAGAAAGTACCATATCTTCCTTCACAAGTGATGAATTTTTGCAAGATAAGCAACATGTTCCTCCATTTGTTCTTTAGTGCAGAGCTAGGGATACCCTTTTTAAAAATGGTGACATCCATACTTGGTGACTTGAGTATCTGCTTCCATGCTTCGTTATGAAATTCTCTATTCTTGAACCACCTTTCTCCTTGTCTAGGAAATTCGGTTGCTTCTGTAATGAAGGCTTCAGTAATGGTGAATTTGATATCTCCTATCTTGACCTCAGCTCCATTGAAGGATCTTGCAAACATTTTGGTCACCTCTTTGTGAAACCCACTGAATTTTTCAAAGAATTGCAACCACCCTGCTTGTTGCAACATTTCTCTGACTTAGGGATAACCTTCCAAGTACTTAGTGCCAACCGGTTCAGTCCTCACTATAAGACCCATAACTCCTCTTTCCAACCTTCAAATTTTTGCTCCTCTGTTCACGGTGACCATGGTTGTTACAGAGATGCCTCTGTTTCACAGACCGGAATGGTTAAAAATTGGCTACGGGAAAGAGTGATATGGATTGGTTACGGAATGAATATAATGAGGTGAGGGTGATGTATATGAGTTAAAAGATATCACAGAAGAAAATACCGTGGAGATATTTTGTAACGAATTTAAAATCAACATTAAATGCTTTGGCCTAGTGACGTGACTAATCCAATCACTTCAGCACTTTAACCGTTTATATTTTTAAATGATGATTGGATATGGGATTTGAAATGGTGGAATAGAAGGAGTTTTATCCAAAGTTTTTGCGGGAGGTTTGGTAGGCATGATCAACAAAATTAATTAAAACAACTTTTTGAATTATTCATAACTTAACTATACTAAAATATTTCATGATATGTCATTATAATCAGAACTTTTACCTTTGCCTTTCCTCTGAATATTTTTTTTGTGTTCTTCATATGCTTTGTTTTCTCCTGGAAATCATTAATTTTAGAGTCTTCATAACCTTCTTGATTTTTCTTGTTGTCATGAATATGCAGGATCATTTTATTGCAGATCAGGTGATTACTAGACAGTGCCTTTAGGATCTCTGGCTGGAGAATGTCTGTCTAGCTGCAGAATGTCTGACTGGCTGCAGAATGTCTGATTGATTGCAGAATGTACCTGTAGAGAACTTGAAACATGAAATGGAATGGTTTGGAACATGAGTGGAATGTTGTATGGAATGAGTGAATATGGATAATGAAATATGATGTAATGGAATATGAATGAAGTAAATAATGGAGTGGAATGGATCACAACTTATGAAATGGAGTAAAGTATGAGAAGTGGCCTGCAATTCATGATATGTATTTTTTTAATTGCAGAAAGACATCAAACTTTAAAAATCTGGAATGGAAATGAGGTGTACCATGGAGTGAAATGAATGAAGTGTGGATGAATGAATAAAATGGAGTATGGATGAATGAATGAAATGAAGTATGGATGAATGAAATGAAATGGACCATAAGTGAAATGGATCTGCACTTATGATTTTGTAACAACTGCTTGCAGAAAAACAAATTTGAAAAGCTAAAGTGTTAGAAAGATTCTGATTTTCACTCTACCTTTTCTGTATAAACATGCTAATCAGTGATTAGTTTTCATGTTTATACTTTTTTTTTTTCAATAAATGACTTCAGAAAATTCAATTAAGTTGATGAAGAAGAAAGATTCTTCTTCATTAACTTCACATCACTGTTTTCCTGGAACTTCTTGACAAAATATTCTCTTGAAAGTGGCTTATGATACAACTTCAATATATGACCATTCACAAGAAAAGTGACCTCTTCTTCATCTATTGTCCTGATTTTTATTGCTCCATTGTCAAAAAATTTCACAATTTCATATGGCCCAAGCCAATGTGTTTGGAATTTACCTTGAAAATATTTGAACTTTGAATCAAACAAGAGAGCCTAGTCACCTTCTTTGAACTTCTTTTCCTTGATGTACTTATCATGCCATCTAGTCCTTTGCTGCTGGACTATACTTGTTTTATGAACTGAATCTTGTCTGATCTCATCCAATTCATTAATCTGCTCCAATCTATGCTTTTGTGCCTCTGTTAGATCAAGTCCTAACTGAACTACCATTTTGAAAGTTTGAATCTGGAACTCTATGGGAAACAAAACTTGCTTTCCATAAACAAGTTCATAAGGAGTATGGCATGTTGTGCTTCTCCATGTAGTTCTATAGGCCCACAAGGCTTCAGGAAGCCTATCTACCCAATCTCTTCTATGTAAATGGACAGTCTTTGTTAGGATCCCTTCAATGACCTTATTATTAGATTCCACTTGACCATTTGCTTGTGGATGATAGGGAGTAGATTTTCTGTGTCTGATTTTGTACCTCTCCATCATTTGTTCCACTAGCCTTGATGTGAATTGAGCTCCTTGATCTGTAAAAAATTCCCTTGGGACACCAAAACGAGTAAAAATATCCTAAAAAAGAAAATTAACTACAGATGCTTCAGTAGCAAAAAGTAATGGCTTGGCCTCTACCCATTTGGTAACATAATCAGTGCAAACTAATATATTTTTTTTTTGTCTTGATGGAGGACTAATAGGTCCTATAAAATCCAAAGCCCATTTTTCAAAAGGTTCAATATGTACCTGAGGCTGCAATGGCATCTCACCTGAAGGAGAAGGTTTCCCTACCCTTTGGCAACTGTCACACCTTTTGACATACTCTTTAGCATCTTTAAAAAGGGATGGCCAATAATATCCTAAATGAAGGACCTTATAAACTGTCCTCTTATCAGCAAAGTGTCCGCCACAAGGTTCATCATGGCATGCTTTGAGAATCTCAGGCATCTCATCTTCCCGAACACATCTCCTAATGATAAAATTTGGACCTGTCTTGTACAACTCATTAGCAACCCATGAATATTTTGCACTGTCATAAATGATTTTTCTTTTATCTCTTGCATTCATTATTGAAGGAAATTTTCCTGAAACTAAATAATTAGCAATGTCAGCAAACCAAGGGGTTTGGGTGGAAATTGCAAAAAGATATTCATCAGGAAATTGATCTTCAACTGGAGTGTCATCTTTGATGTTTTGGAGTCTAGATAGGAAATCAGCTACTGTGTTTTGTTTACCTGGCCTATCTAGAATGGTAATGTTGAATTCCTGTAAAAGCAATAACCACCTTATGACTCTGCCATTAGTAATTGATTTGTTCATTAAATATCTAATTGCAGAGTGATCTGTGTGAACAAAAGTTTCATAGCCTATTATATAGTGTCTGAATTTGTTTATGGCATGAACAAAAGCTAAAAAATCTTTTTCAGTTACAGTATAGTTTAACTCTGAAGGAGTCAAATTTTTACTGGTATAGTAGATGGCATAAGGAATCAGGTCTTTTTGTCCCAATACTGCTCCCAGAGCTGTATCAAAGGCATCTGTTGAAATATGAAAAGGTAACTTCCAGTGAGGTCCCCTTAAAATAGGTGCTTTATAAATTTTTGTTTTCAGGGTCTCAAAGGCTAACTGGCAATTAGAATTCCATTTGAATTCATAATCTTTGGTAAGTAATTTGAAGAGTGGAGATGCTATTTTGGTGAAGTTTTCTATAAATCTTCGATAATATCTTGTAAATCCTAGAAAACTCCTAACATTTTTTTGACAACTTGGAATAGATAAGTTAGAGACGACTTCAACTTTTGACTCATCAACTCTAATCCCATCCCCTGAAATGTGATGTCCTAAAACAATTCCTTCAGTAAACATCATAAAACACTTCTCATGACTAAGTGAAAGATTTTATTCTTTACATCTTTTTAAAACTTTTTCCAAGTTTGTTAAGGCTTCTTCAAATGTGTTTCCATAAACTGTGAAATCATCTATATATACCTCTACACAATCATGTATTAGATCTGAAAAGATTCCTAATAATGCCCTTTGAAATGTTGCAGGTGCATTGCATAATCCAAATGGAAATACTCGGTAAGCATAGGTACCCCAAGGACAGGTAAATGTGGTTTTGTCTTGATCTTCAAGTGCTACTTGAATTTGATAATAACCACTAAACCCATCTAGAAATGAGAAGTACTTTTTGCCAGCTAAGGTATCTAACACCTGATCTATGAAAGGTAGGGGAAAATGATCTTTAAGAGTAGCTTTGTTCAATTCTCGATAGTAAATACATACCCTCCATTTACCATTTTTATTTGGCACAATTACCAAAGGAGAAACTCACTAACTATCTGAAATAGGATAGATAAAGTTGACATTCAACAATTTCTGCAATTCTTCTTTAACAATCTCCCTAAGATTTGGATTCATCCGTCTTTGAGGTTGTCTGCTTGGTTTACAATTTTTCTCTATGTAGATGTGATGAGTGCAAGTCTTGGGGCTTATCCCTTTCATATTAGTGTACTCCCATGCATATGCAGAAGAATGTCTCTGTAAGATCTTGACTAGCTCTTCTTGTTGAGATTTTTCTAGGTTCTTGTTTTTGTTTAAAGTTTTGCCTGGAAATATCTCAATTATAGAGCTGCCAAATTTATCCATAGAATAAAGAGACATCTGTCTTGATGACAAAAACTCAATGTTGGATTCTTCTTGAAATTGTTAATGTTTGTATTCCGAAGAGGATTCAAAGTTTTCTAAAGTATTCAAAATTTGACTATCTTCACTAATTTCGGAAATTGTGAAGAGAGGTTTTAAGTCTTCTTCATCCTCTATCCATTGAGTATCATCTAAATCTGTAATTGTCCTTGCTGGAGGATACAAAGTGAATTTCTTAGTTGAACTACCATCATAGATGTACATATCACCGGATCTACAACTAATGAAAGCATCGGCTGTAGCTAACCAAGGTCTTCCTAATATAATAGGATGCCCTCCTAGATTATTCTTAGGAGTTAGGATCATGAAATCCACAGGGTATTCCAAAGAATCTAGGGACATTGGAATGTCTTTTATTACCCCATCAGGTTTGATCACAGATCTATCTGCTAATTGTAATAATGTGGGTGTAAAAATAAGATTAGGAAGTTTCAGTTTATCCATGATTTGTCTACTCATGATTTTGATTGCTGCTCCTAAATCAATGAGTGTGTTTTGGATCTCAATTCCATTGATGTGAATTTTAACAACTGGATTTACTGGGTCTAGATACTTTGGAATAGCAATCTTACCCATCATGATATCTGCTATTTTTCCTGCCAGTTGAATTTTCTTTGTCTCTCTTATTCTTTTTCTTGTTTTCTTCATGCTCAACTCCTTTATTGTCTTTGCTAAAATTGGAATTTCCTTGATAGCTTGTAATAATGGAATCTTAATGCAAACATTTCTCAGCTAATCTAGGAAATCATAATTAGGCACCATAATTTGTTTTCTACACCCCTATCAATTTGTAATCTTTCTGGAAAGGGAGGTGTAGAAGTGGATGTTGATGGCTGCTCTAATATAGGAGTTGAAATGATTGGTTCCTTTTGTTTTTATTTTTCAATGTTTGGGTCCTGAAAAGATGTGTCTTCTTCAAGAATTTTATTTTCCCATAGAGAATCTTCCTCAGAGTTTTCTTGTTCTTGTATGATCACAGAAGGTTTCCTCTTTTCAATTATTCTTCCAGACCTAAGTTGAACATCACTAAGGTCTAGAGGAGTGATTAAATAAATTGGAAACTATTGTCCTTCTATCATGTATGTATTCTGAGGATTTTTATTGTTGGGGTTTGGTATGGGTTGAGTAGGAAACTGATTTGATTTCTGAGGAAATGGTAATGGAAGTGGTTGATTTTGATGTTGTGGGTTCTGAGGATTCTGTTGAGGATTTTGTTGAGGACTTTGAGGAGAAAAATGTTGGTATGGTGGATAGGATGGTGGATACTGATAGTACTGAGACTATCTTCCATAGGGATTTTGTGCTCCTTGTGCCCAAGCTTGAGATTGATTTTGAAATTGGGGCCAAGGTTGCTGCCAAGAATTCCAATTTGGTGGAGGTTGGTGATACATTTGATCATGGAATCCTTGTGTTTGAGGTCCTTTCCAAGGCCTTCTAGAGACAAAATTGAGAGATTCTGTGGAATTTGTAGGAGTTTCCTCTTGAAAGACAACTTTAAGACCAGGAAGTGAAGGACAACTCTTGGTCTCATGTTTTTCTGAACAAATTACACAAGTCTCTACAACTTTTGCATCCAAAGGACATTCTCTCAAGGCATGTTTCCTTCTACATTTGGGACAAAAGATTGCTAAGGCATCAGATTCAGCTTTTTTCTTGTTTTGTAACTTAAGGGTGTCTATTTGTTCACTAAGACTCACTAAGATGTCAAATTTTAATTCATCAAGCATATGCCCTATCTCTGCCCTACTTACTTTCCCAGAAGCAGACTTACTTACCCTTGCAAGAGCAGGGTCTCTTGGACCTTTTACAGTTTTGGATTTCCCTCTTGAAAGGTTGATACATAACTCAAATATTTCAGGTAATGTGAGCTGAGATATATCCCCTTTTCCCATCATGTTAAGGATATCCAACCATTCATCCCTAATTGTCTTCAACAAAAGAGCTTTTAAGGTGTCTTGGTCTAAGTTCTCCATTTTTTCTCTTTTGATGTTGTAATGAAATCTCTCCAACAAATCTTCCACGTTTTCATCTTCTTTTAGTAACATCTTAAACACGTCCTCCTTATGATTGAATGGCATACAATAATCCAAATACCTCTCTAGAAATTCTTGTTTCATGTCTTCCCATGTCTTAATGGAACTGTTGATCAAACTCATAAACCACTTCAATGCTGCTCCTTTCAATGTTGAAGGAAATAGTTTAAGTTTTTGAGCATCTTGTAAGTAGTCATAAGTTCTACATAGGACTTCAAATTCAAATAGGAAGGTTTCAGGATCTTCAGTTTTAAGTCCATAGAATTTTTGAAGGACAGAGGGTGAAATGTTTTTCATAGTTGTATTGGTTTCTTCATCTACTATAGGAAACCCAAAAGAGTTTCCCATTTCTCTTCTACCTCTTCCTCTACTTCCTTCTCCTTCTGCACCTCTACCTCCTTCTCCTCTACCTCTACCTCTAACCCCCCCAAATAATGTGTGTTCTCCATTAAAGACTCCTCCTCCCCCTTCTTCTGCCATAGTTGATTCTTCTGTGGAAGTGGAAAAATTTGTATCTCTAGCAAGGGTCCTTGAATCTTCTCCTAAGACAGGTTCAGTGGATGAAGTGGAAGGTCTTTCTAATGGAATATCTGATCTTAAGTCTTCTGGAAGTCTAGGATCAGTAAAGGATGGAATGTGGGTATGAGTTGGAAGTGTACTAGCTCTTGGTCTAGGCAAGACAAGTGGTGTTCTAGGAATCAAACTTCTACTTCTGATTTTTATGAATCTACCCCCTGAGTCTCTCTCTCTACGCATATCATTGTTTTTGGGAGTTAAGAAACAAGGCTACCTAGTTACACTTCCCCAGAAACGGCGCCAAATTTTTTGTGCTCAACCTAGTGTTCCTAAATTGAGTTCATTAATTGTCAACCAGGGTTGGTAAACTGCTGAAGTGTGGTGCACTATATGTGCGTAGGTATTTGTTTCTCACTACGTTGTGTTTAGTGTTTTATGATGTTTTTGGTTTTATGGTTTTATGTTTGAAAAGGGAAAGAACTAAGTGCTGGTGAAAAGAAGCTATTGGTTATTTAAAACAGAACAAAGCCTAAACTATGGATGAAAAACAACAAATGCAAAGCTTGATAATGATTTCATTGCAAGAAATTAAATCACAACATGAGCTTGAACTTATCCAATTCATTCATTAAAGGTGTGTTGGAAGAGCTTGAGAAATGGACAAGTTAAGTGTAAATGAAGTTCTCCTAAATAAACAATCAACTCATAATATTACAAAATGATTATTTGTAACACAGTAAGGTTTCTATTCTAGATTAACCTATGAAGTTGAACTTACCCTATTCTGCAATTTGACTTATCACTTCTAGGCCTTATTCATAAGTTTTGAGATTTTCTAAAATGATGCTTGGGAAAAAAGGCTATAAGTGAGTTTGTAAAAGATTTGCAGAGTGATCAAAGCCTTAAACTAATATGACTGACCCCTGTTCATGTGATGATGTATCAATATAAATTCAGAACAAAAGTAAGTTGTAAATAATGAAGGCCAAGAGATTAATTTTGACAACTAGCACTACTTGAAATATAATGGATAACCTAGGCTAGAAAGCGGTCTATCAATCTTAAAAGACAGTGACTACAACTTAAACTAGAATGCCATTAATATTTTCTTGAAACAAAATGAACAGAGACTGAACTAGAGTGCTTCTAATCTACTTGAAGTACAGTGAACAGAGTTAAACTAAAATTCCATTATCAAACTGGGAATGTAGTGACAGAGCTGAACTAAATGCAATCAACCTCCGGAGTGTTGTGACTAAATTAACATGCAACTAGTCTATGGAATTCTATAGCCAATCTCGTTCAATAGGAATGATATTTTGGAAGAGTTTGTAAAACAAGTCTGGATGTATTATTCCATGCATTTGAACATAAACATAAGCAAATACAACTAGAATCTAAGACACCACAACTATTTCTTATTCATTGTTAATGATGTTTTGGAAGAGTTTGTAAGAGTAAGACCAGCTGTGACACTTAGTGTAAACAAGCATAAATCATAAAATTCGAAAGGAAATGCAACTAAAATCTACAACACCACAGCTATGCCTTATTCATCGTGATGATATTTTGGAAGAGTTTATAATAGTAAGTCTAGCTGTGATGATTAATGTAAACAAGCATGAAACATAAACTTCAGAAACCTGCTTAAGCTAGAAATGAAAAACGAGACTAAAATACTTATCTAAACCGTATAAACAAGGCTGCTCAGGTAGCAGGGGCCCTCTACCACCGGAGTAGCACGAAATCTACTTCAAAATTGACTCAACGCTTTCAAGGAAATGATGCTTCTTTCATTAAAGAGAAATTACTTCAAAAACAAAGTGTTTTCGGACTTCTGAAATCTAGCAATCAACCACAAAATCTAACCTTGTCCCTCGGTTTCCCGAGCCATATTTGTAACAAATTTACATAATTGTCTTGAGATAACCTAGGGATAATTGTCTTTCCAAATAAAAACCAAACTAGGACTCTGATGGTGGTCACGTAATAGAATTAAGGACATCTGGACTGTCCTTGTCCTATTAGGAGTCTCTCTCCTAGTTTGAGTTCCCACGTACATAACCGCCTACAGAATTCCGTTCAAACTTCGTGGAGAGAAAAAAATGATGAGGGAATTATGTGGAATACGACCATATGTGGTTTCCTCTGAGATGACACCTGGAACCTGCGTAGACATGAAGACAGCTGCAGAATCAGAAACTAGCTACAGAATGTCTGCATTCTGTAGCTAGATCTAGTTCAAAAAGTAATACAATGATAAAATCATAAAAACATAGCAAGTTAGTCATGATATTCATTCTTAAAGCAATTTTAACTAATTCTACTGATGATTTGAGCCTGTGATTAATAATGGACAAAGGAAATGGAGTGGAATGTGGTGGAATAAAGAACATCTTTGGAGCTCAACAGAAGCCTTGAAGCTTCACTCCCTCTTTCTGTTTGTACCATAATCCATACTCTGTAGTGCCCCTGAAATACCTCAATACATGCTTCCCCACCTTCCAAAAGAGCTTGGTGAGCTTAACCATAGCATGAATCAGTTGGTTAACTGCATAGCAAATGTCTGGTCTGGTGTTCACCAAGTACATCCGTGAACCCATAAGCTGCCTATAAATAGTAGCGTCCACTACCTCACTTGAAGTAGCATCATCCTTCCTCTAGTTTCTTGGAAGAGGAGTCTTCATGGGTTTATAGCTCTCCATGTGAAAATTACTCAGAATATATTTGGCATACTTGCCTTGAGAAACAAATATCTCATCATCTCGCTGCCATATTTCCAAACCAAGGAACTAGTGAGGGAGTCCCATATCCTTCATCTCAAAATCTCTTGCAAGATCCTCTTTTCAAGAAGTTATGAGCTGATCATCACCTGTCAAAATTATATCATCAACATAAAGTAAAATAATTAAGAGCTTACCATCATCCACAATCTGGTACAAGTTCGCATCCACTTCACTCTCTGTGAAGGCCAACCCAGTGAAATAACTGTCAATGCTGGTGTACCAAGCACGAGATGCTTGCCTCAGCCCATATAGTTCTCTCTTGAGTATGCACACATGCGACTCACTTTCAAAGGTCTCAAAACATTTTGGATGCTCTATGTACACTTCTTCCTCAATAACTCCATTGAGAAACATTGTTTTCACATCCATCTGATGTATCTTCTGCCCCATCTACGCTGAGAGTGAAAGGATAGATCTAATAGGTGAGTATCTCGCAACCAATGCGAAAGTCTCCTCATAGTCAATACCCTCAACATGTGAAAATCCCCGGGCTACAAACCTAGCCTTGTACTTCTCCACACTCCCATCTACTGCCTACTTCACCTTATAGATCCATCTAGATCCAACCACTGAATTTCCTACTGGTCTCCAGACAACTTCCCATGCACTATTATTGACGAGGGAGTCATACGCCCCAACCATGGCGTTAACCCAAATTGGTTTTTGCACTGCTTCCTCAAAGGATGATGGTTTTGTCACAATACACCTGCTCATAAGAGCCATGTATCCAGTAAACCTATCTGGAGACTTTATTTTTCTGTGCAATGAAGTAGGTGCTCCAAGATGTTCTGTCACATCAAGTCTCAATCTATCAACTTCTGTGGTGCGCCTTATACCATGTCTAGTGGAGGGATTTGCATGAGTGTTTTCTGCCACTCTATGATCCTCCGCATGTTGCTGCTCCACATATTGAGGTTAATCCTTTGGAACCAAGAGGCCCTCCTCTACATGCAAATCAAGCTCCCTCTCAAGGGACAATCACATGGCTTTCTCCTCATCAAATTTTATTTCCCTTCCCACAATAGTCATCCCCTTGTTTGGAAAATACACCCAATAGTTGTGGGCAGTATCAGTGTACCCCATAAATATCCCAATCTCAGTTGTTGGTTTGAGCTTCTTCCTAGAATATTTGGTCACATGGAAATAGACAGATGAGCCAAAAATTTTAAAATATGAAACATCAGGTTTCTTACCAGAAAAATCCTCCTCTAGTGTACTCATGCCAAGTATCCGATGAGGACTATGGTTTTGCACAAATACCGCTGTGTTGCATGCCTCCACCAACAGATGCAATGGTAGGCCTTGATCATGTAACATAGCTCATGCCGCACCCACAATTGTTCTATTCTTTTTTCTGCAACCCCATTCTGTTGTGGGTTATGAGGTTCAATCAAATCTCTCTGAATTCCTTCTTTGCTACATAATTTCTTGAATTCATTGGAGATTTTGTTGTGTAACCAACTCCAAAAAGAGAAGAAAAGAGATATCAACGCCTTAGAAATAAGCCACTTCGAGGGGGCAACCTCCAATACATTACATGAATGAACAATTCTTGGATGATACAATTCACAAAACCTCCTTTCTATATATAGGAGTCCATGGGGCCATAATGTATTCCTAGTGGGCCACAATGTAATCCTAGCCGACCTAACAATAATAATTTAAGGGCACAATAATAACAAAATGGGGGTTACAAGGGTACAATAATAACAATAAGGGGGTTACACTAACAATAATAAGGGACTATACTAGTGATATAGGGACCTAGCATGCCCCTCTCCTTCAAAAAAGTGTTGTCCTCAACGCTTGAGTAGCTCCGGGTGCTTCTGTATAAAATTCTCATCCTCCCATGTAGAATCTTCAGTGGGTAAGTTCTTCCACTTGATGAGATACTCTGAAATTGATCGATTCTGTAGCTGTCGAGTTCTTGTTTCCATGACCGCTTCGGGTTCCAATATGATTTTTCCTTCCTCATCAAGTTCTGGCAATATTGTTTGAACTGGAAGATTTTCACCTATAACCTTCTTTAAGCATGAAACATGGAAAGCTGGATGTACTCGCGAAGAAGCAGGAAGCTCCAATTTGTATGCCATAGTACCAATATTTTGCAACACCTTGTAAGGACCATAGTACTTTGGCGATAATTTATTATCCTTCTTTGCTTACTTGAGGGACATTTTTTTGTATGGTTGTAGCCGTAAAAATACCCAATCTCCTACATCAAAACTTCTCTCGCTACGATGTTGATCTGCCTGTTGTTTCATTCGATTTTGTGCCAAATTCGGGTTATCCTTTAAGAGTTGGAGAACTTCTTGCTGATGCTCGATGTGATCTTCCACTGCTTGAACCTTCGAATTTTCCCTTAAGGATGATGTGATGGATGGTGGATGATATCCATAAAGTGCCATAAATGGGGTCATTTTTGCTGCAGTATGGAAGGAAGTGTTATACCACCATTCAGCGAGAGGTAACCACTTGACCCATTGTGTTTGTTTATCAGATGCAAAACAACAAAGATATCCTTCCAAACATTTATTTACTATCTCAGTTTGACCATCAGATTGAGGATGATAAGATGAGCTATGAGCTAATTGAGTACCCAAACAAGAAAATAACTTCGTCCAAAAATTTCCATTAAAAATGGGATCTCTGTCGCTCACAATAACCCTTGGGCTTCCATGTAGCTTTTGAATTCTATCCATAAATGTAGTAGCAACTGTACTTGCTTTAAATGGATGAGATAATGCACTGCATACTTGGTAGGTCTATCAACTACCACCATGATGACACTCTTTCCTTCGGACTTAGGTAAACCTGTGATAAAATCCATTGAAATCTCCTCCCAACGTTGACTTGGAATGGATAAAGGTTGTAGAAATCCCGGGGTCTTAATTGTTTCCACTTTATTCTGCTGGCAAACCAAACATTCCGCCACAAACTTTTGAATATCAGATTTAAGGCCATCCCAAAAAAATTCTTTCTTCACCCTGTGGTAAGTTTTTAAAAATCCCGAGTGTCCTCCTAAAGGAGAAGTGTGCAATTCGAGAAGAATCTTTTGTTTTAGTTGGGAATTCTTACAAAGATATAAGCGATCTTTGTACCATAAGGAATCATTTTTCCAACTAAATGTATCAGATGTACTAGAATCTTGCTGCAACTTTTGAATGAGTATCCATACATATTTGTCCTTCTTCCATTCATCTCTTGCTTCAGTTATCCAATCTGGTTGGATAATAGAAATGGCACAAAGCAATGCTTCCACCTCTTCATTCTTTCTTGAGAGTGCATCTGCAACAACATTAAACTTTCCTTTTTTGTAGATTATTTCAAAGTCATAACCCAACATCTTTGTGACCCATTTTTGTTGCTCTTCTGACGATAGTCTTTGTTCAAAA